>LPNX010154752.1:385500-397743 GCA_001517045.1 Pseudotsuga menziesii
TTGATGCAAAGCCACCAAGACCTGCATTCATGTCCATAACATTGCGATATCTACTCTCCCCAATATATTTGTTCATTCTTTTGTAGCCTTTCACATGCTTTCTCCACAACTGTGTATCAGCATTATATGTCTCAGCAGTAACACCTGATAATGAACCACTGAGAACTCTAGGAGGAACAGCATTCAGGCGCTTTGGGAACTTCTCCAAAATCCCTCTGGACACATCACTAGCATCACTGACTTTAGGTATTTGCATAGTGCATCTTTTCATTCTCTTGTGCCTGGGGGGTCAGCAGATTTTATAGACATTATCATATAAGCATAAAATTTCAATCATCTAAGTAAAACTAGGCCATTTGAGTAAAACTAGAGCACTATCAAAGCAAAATATTCTTGTACTGTAATGAAATATGAAGCCAATTATGAAAACATGCTTGAAATTTTTTAATATTTAGACAGTTAAAATTAAAACTGTCTGCAGCACAAGATCAATTCATGCATGGCCATTAAAATGTAAAAGCAGATAGGAAAATTCAAAACTCACATAAAAATGATGAAATCAAAATGTATCTTTGACTATCTGTAATAATATTGTCAAGGGGAAATATCTAATTTAATAACATGCCTTCAAAATTTGAAGTACATAATTAGAAAATTTTGGGAGTACTCCTGGAATCTAATTCCTCTTTTGAAGAATAGGGAAGATATGCTTAGATGCAAAGAGGCTCTCAGGGAACAGGTCTGGAACAAAGTACAAAGCTATTAGATAACAGGAATCAATAAGGCCCAAAGGCATACTCTGGACACTATAGAGTATAGACTGATAGACTGGACTCTGGAGTTGTTTTTGACGACTTTCAGAAAAGTGCAGAAAACACCTCATAAATGTGATTTCAATTTTCATGGGGAATAGAAATGGAGATTTTTTTCTTTGAAAAAATGGCATATTGCAATATTAACAACACACAAATGTGTTTAACGTTAATGTTATGACATGTGACCAAATGAAAATTTAAAGGCTAGGTGGCTAAACCACCATGCTATAAATGTGTGAATTAAGATGTTATATTTGTAAGAGAAAAGTATTCAATAATAAAAGTGTATCTTCTCATTTTTTCTTCTCTTTGGCATTCATTTGTACATGTGTGCAACCTATAAACAAATATGACATATACCTGAAACCTGGAATCAAGTTTCTGAGAGTCTGCCAATCATTGGTGAACAACGCTGCGCCATAAGAAGTCTGGACACCAAGTATAACAAGGCAAGTACAAATATATCTAAGATTTTAGAATAGTCAAAATGGCATTAATAATTTGAAAAGTTTAAAAGTGCAACGGCCAGTTAATATTGAATTTTTTGACCTCAAAACTGAATTTAAAAAAGGCTGCATTGATCAGGACCAATCTTCATTTATCAAGACATCACTGCAAGGGTCAAATGGCAGCATAAGAAAATGAACAGAGAGTGGATACATGAAGATCACCTGTGTGAAACATGCATGGACATCATTTGAGAACGCACTGATTCTTGTGTGGGCATTGCAGAACAAAGACCATGTAACGCATTGAGATAAACACAGTTACAGACAGTTCAAGATAGATGCCTAGGTTGAGTTTGTGCAGAACAGCAAAACCTTGAATACAAAAACACCCTGTAGTGGAGAAAATGGAAAGGAGAGATAGATCAGACTGCAGTGCCCAGATGCCCGTATTGTCAATTGAGATATCAATGTGAACAAGGGCCCAGATGGAAGATACAACCAAGCAGGATTCAATTGTGCTTCCTCTAATGGAAACCATGGAGAATGAAGCTCATGTAAAATAAGGCTGATACCCACAAATCTAGAATGTTTGCAAACTGACAACACATCAAAAATATCAAAGACAGAATATGGGCAGTTTTTGCAGGCAGAAAAATGCCAGAAAATTGTCACCAGCACAGTGGGTGCCTGAAACAAGACGTGGGAACACTGTAGATATGCTGAATGCAATGCAAATCAGTGGTTATGGATACCATAAACAGTATCTTGAAATGATAGACAGATTTCGACACCAAGGAAACATTAAGCTGCAAATATATGGAACACCGAAGCGAAGGTCAAGATGCTGCTGCAGACAAATGGTGACACCAATCTCCAGGCACAAGAAGTTGTGGTAATGTTACCAGCAGCACAAATCAAAGCACATGAAATTAATGATGCACTGCTGATCCCCGTAATTTTTAAGACTGAACACAGAAAATATATTTTGCAACAGATCGAAAGTTGTTTTCTGGAGCTAGACAATAGTTGAGCAGAATGCGTCTATTAATAGGATAAAAAAAAAAAAAAAGATAAACTTAATATTGCTCAACCAATGACCAAAAGATAGGTCAATGCCATGGAACTAAAAATACAATCAATTATACCAATCTCTGGTAGTATCATAAGCTACCCTGAAAGCATAAAGAAATATGAAACATGATTATACAAGAAATTGAAATACATGAACTAATATTACATTAAAAAATAAGAAAGAGAAGAGAGTGCAAGAGATCAACTAGATGTCCATACGACAGGACATCTTTGTAAATTATCTTTTACACTGTAAGCAAAGATGTTCAAGCCACAGAAAATATCCATGTGTGTTGCTAGACGTTATGAACTAGCATAGATCCATGTTAACCCCAGGTATATTAAGCATCAAGGGATCAAAAAAATCACCTCTCAGTGCTCAACACATCTGGGGTTATTTATCTATGTTAGTTTATTTGTTTATATTAAGGTAGTTAAATTAAATAAGAGAAACTTCCATTTTTCAATTGGTTTAATTAGCATTAAATGTTCCCTGAAAGAGAACCTCTCTAACACCAAGGCTGTAAAAGAACCTCGCTCCTCTGGCCTCTTGGTGCAATTAAGAGGGGGTGAATGATGTAATCTGAGTATGTGTATTCCGGGGGGGTAATGGAAAAGTATCAACACGTAGATGTGTTTAACGTTGATGTTATTGTCATGGCCTGTTGCCAACTATACATCTAAATGTGGAAATTGTGGTCAAACCACTGTAACCTCCTAGGGGTACTATAAATGTGTAATGTGAAGTTAAAGATTAAACCACTGCAACCTTCGTATTCATTTGTATGTGTTTGTGCATTCTAAGAACTAATAGGCCAAACTAAAAAAAAAATTCTCAAGTGAATGGAAGAATCAAACCTGGTGGCCAGATATAGGTACAATGGAGGAAAAGAAGAAGTTGCAAGATATTTTGCAAGAGGAAATTTCCCTTTATTATAGAACAAGAACAGCTCCTATAGGGCTTTGCAAGTAATATAATTTACATGGTTCATGAAGGATACAATTTTCTCTTAATTAAGAGTGGCACTATGAACCGAAACAAGTTATTGACCATACTTCAGAAATTGAAACAGCAACATATGGCCAAACACATAAGCTTTATGTTAGTGGGCCAGAGAAGCAATATACTGGAAGCTTTAAAAAAAGGGCTTCTGAGGGACCTGTGAGTTATGTTAATTGTCTTTAGACAGAGGAGAAATGTTCTCATTTATTTTAGCTAGGTATAGCTACAATGGAGGAAAAGAAGAAGTTGCAAGATATTTTGCAAGAGGAAATTTCCCTTTATTATAGAACAAGAACAGCTCCTATAGGGCTTTGCAAGTAATATAATTTACATGGTTCATTAGGGATACAACTGTCTCTTAATTTAGAGTGGCACTATGAACTGAGACAAGTTATGAACCATACTTCAGAAATTGAAAAAGCAACATATGGCCAAACACATAAGCTTTCCGTTGGTGGGCCAGAAAAGCAATACACTGGAAGCTTTCATAAGAATGGCTTCTGAAGGACCTCTGAGTTCTGTTAACTCTCTTAAGGCAGAGGAGAAATGTTCTCATCTATTTTGGAAATGCGAAGTGACAAAGATGTTAAGGAATTTAATGGAGGAAATAGGTTCAGAAAGGAACTCGGTGTAGGACTTGACGGCAGTAATAAGAACCTAGCCAATATTAAGATAGAAATTGTCAACAATTGATAATACTATGGGAGTTCAGATTAACAATCATAGTTGAACTTATGGAATGAAAGAAACATAAGGTTCTTTAGAGGAGAAATACTACATCCATATCTGCTCTAACTTATAAAAGGAAGCCTTGAATGAACCACATGGGCTAAAATCTCATAATAGGAGGCTGTGGGATTAGAGGTCTTAAATTCCTATGCCAGCTTGCAGGATTATTTTCTCCAAGGGAGGGTTTTCATTTTGTCACTGGAACTAAAAAGACTGCCCCAAAACTAAAGTATAATAGTTGAGAATTATTCATTCATACTTCAATCCCATCTCCAATAGTGCAAGAGACCCATGTAATTAACTTTGCACAAGATGTACATAAAATATATATTTGAATTTAATAATTAATGGATATTACACAATGGGGTCATATCAATGGAATAGATAAAATATCAATACTTGGCAAGTCAGGTACCTGTTATTAGGAGGCAAGGCAATACCAGAGGTTGTGTGGGGCAATAAAAAATATTTATTCAATTGTTAAACAACCACTGCTATTTAAAAATTAATACGAGTTGTGCCCTTCTGAGAGAGGTACCCCAGTGAAATCAACTATCAAAATGAAAGGACTGCCCCTAACTGCTCACCGTTGCAGTTTTTCTTTATGTCAGCATTCAAAATTAATTGAATGAAATCACCTATCAAAATTAAAGGTCTGTCCTGTACTACTCACTGTCGCAATGTTTCTTTTTGTTTTTTAAACAAAAAATAAGAGTATTTGTATTAAACGGCTGAATCAGCAGGCTATTACAGAGGTCAAGCGATTTTTCAAAAACCAATTTTTTTTTTGGTAGAGCACAGAGAGCCTTTGGCTCTCTTTTTTTCAGTATAACTATTACTTTCTTTTCATCTTTCACAATTCCTATTGCACTGTAGATGCTTACAAACTGTCCTTTGAGCAAGACACAAAAAAACATAACAGTATAGGCATTAAGGATGACTACAGCTAAACAATTATATCGTTGCCTTCCATATCCTCCATAGACTGGCTGCATGGCAGATTTTTCATCCATAGGCTTGGCTTCCTTCAGGGTGATTCTTGGCATTGCCTTCTTTGGTTTGTTTTGACGTTCTTGTCCAGGTCCTTCCTTACTTCATCCTGTATATACATCTGCTCCCTCATGTTGCCATCCAAATTCCAGATTGGAGGTGCTGTGGAGGACATTTCTTAATTAGTCATATTGGAGGCATCCTCTTCCTGCAGAAACAACACTATATTCATTTAATTTCTAATGCAGGTCAGGGTACTAAAAACTGAGCTGAGCTTCTTGCACCCCGAGCTCTGTTTAGACTAGCCCATCATCTGAAAATTACAGATCTTCAAGTCACCAAGTGGATGACCAATGATCAAAACATCAATGACAGGCTCTGATAGTCATTTTGAAAGAGTACAGGATGACTCCGTTCCTGTCAGATTTTAGACCCTTTGTCCCCATATGGAAACTGAACCAATTGCTCTTTAACAAGTTTGGAGTGACAAAGGCAATAGCCTTATTGCAGCAACATCTCTACTAGCGTTGCTTGATACAAGATGTTGAATGCTACCTCATATCTTGTGTTTCCTGTTCCATTTCTAAGCCAGCTAGTCGCTATTTGGGTATGTATACACCAATGCCTATTCCTTCTAGACCTTGTGAATCTATTTCTTCTAGCTTCTAGACCTTGTGAATATGTTCCTTCTAGCTTCTACACCAATTCCTATTCCATTTCTAAACCAGCTAGTTGCTCTTTGCTTCAGTTTATTTTCTCGCAGGTTCACCGATGCCCAAGCACCAACATCGTTGTCTATTAGTTTTTGTTGATTGTGTCTCTAAAATGGATATAATGATCCCTTGTAAGAAAACTACCACAAAGTTTGACATAGTTTGTCTGTACTTCATCCATGTATGGTCCTATTTCAGTTTACCATCTTCCATAGTGTTTGACCATGACTCTGGATTTCCCAGTCATTTCTGGAATGCACTACGGTCATTGCTTGACACCAAACATGACCACTCTATTGCTTTCCATCCTCAGACCAATGGGAAAATAAACGTAGTGGACAGAACCTCAGTTCATCTGTTGTGTATGTATAATCATGCACACCCCCACCCATTGGATGAAAGAATTCCTTTCATGGAGCATACTTGTGACAAATCCTAGCATAGTCCCACCAAACATAGTAATTTCCAGATTGGTTACGGTTTCCAACCATCTCTATTAAGCAAATTCAGCAAATCCATGAACAAGTGAAGTCTATCTAGCAGCACCAACAGCAGAAGTACAAGAAAATACATGATGCACAATCAATTCCTCACTCTTTTCAGGTAGGTGACCGAATTTGGTTACAGTTTCAGTAAAGAATGGTTTGAGGGTCCTTGTCATCAAGCCTCTTATGGTCCTTACTCCATTGTCAAAGCAGTCAATGATAATGCTTTCCAACTTAATCTACAACCTTATTTGAGAAGGAATCCAGTCTTTAACATTGATCTACTGAAGCTGTATTGTCCATCATTGTTTGAATCAAAACCTAAAGTTTCAGTGCTTACAGATTTGGATCCATAACACTTTAGCACCTACCACCTTATTTTGGAATTCATCCAGTCTCCAACATTGATCTACTGAAGCTCTATTGTTCACCATTGTTTGAATCAAAACCTAATGTTTCAGTGCCCACTGCCTACAGATTTGGATCCAGAGCACTTAGCACCAGCCCAGAATGCTCATATCATCAATCAGCTGCTCAAATCTACTCAACAAAAAGACAATGCTCTATTCAGAATTGTTTGACCCAAGAAGTATCTATATCAAGCCAAGCAGTACTGAGTATACCCTTGAACAATGGAGAGTTCAGTTTCCTCAGTTGTGCCCTGAAGAAATTGGGTCCATTGCTTTTCAAGGAGGAACAAATGATCAGAACACAACCCAATTGGCAGTAGTTTCATTTTCGCCCATTCGGTGGTATTTGTAGAATGAAATGTTTCACCTCTTTCACCAATAAAACTATTAACCTTCTTGAAATTGTAACCCACAGTTCCCTCATTTTAAATAGACTAGTGTAGAGGTTTACTGGTGTTGAACAATAAAGGATTGGTGCTACTATCTTCCTCAGGAAAACTCATCCCTGTCAAACAATTTTTGTTTTAATAAAGATGTATTCTGTTGTTTCCTGTAGTTTATGATTCTATTACAATTTGCTGAATAAATTTGGCCTTGTAGTGTTCTTAATTTTTGCACACAGATATATTGAATTCTGTACTCAATAACCTGTCCCCTGAGCTCACCTGGGAGTTCTGTTCAGTGTCAGCTAAACCATGTCTTACCCAAACTTATGCTTATGACCCTCAAAGGTTGTTAGCAAGTCTCCAGAAGGTGACTTAGCCTGAAAGTGAAACCCGTTTCTCTAGACCCAATCATAAAACAAAAGAAATCATACCATTAGCAATAAGAGGATAAATTGGCCTCACAACCTCAAATTGGCCTCTCAAAAAAATGACATTGGAATTGGACTTGCAACCTCAAATTAGAAGACCTATGCCTTAGTTCAGTCAGAAAGCGAGTCTTGGGAAGAAGCCAAGCAACACCAGGTAGAAGCTCAACATGCCTGTAGACAAAAACAAAAACGACGCAACACTTTCCCTACTGGAACTGGAACTGAAACTAAAGTAAGTCTTATTGATTTTAGCCTTCTAACCCTGAGCCATAAAACCTAAAAGCGAGAACTTCAATGGCTAAACAGTAAAATCCTTCAAATAGGAAATGAATTAGAACTGTACTCATAGATATCATCATTGTATTTTTCAGAATACTCTGTTTGAGGCATTTTACCGGTTGATAAAACAATAAAGATTAACAAAGTTTGAACAAAATGCCCATGATTGTTAATGGAAAAAACTAAACAATGAGAGCTTGAAAAATCCAACCCGCAAAAACGCAGTCCCACTGAAGCCAAAACAGTGAAAAATGAGAATATACGAGCACTGTAAAATAATATAATTTTGTTGAAATAAAAGGTCAAGAAGCCTCAACACTGTCTTCTTAAGATCATACAGTTGCTCGGCTGCAGCAGAAATGCCTACAGCTTTCTGATTCTTGATTCAGATCTCAGTCATGGAAAGCCAGTATGGTTTCCTGCATTTCGCTTTCAAGCACTACCCTGATTTCATCCCTCAACCATCAACACTTGTGACGGTTTCTGTGTTGTCATTAGTTGGCTGGCAATATGAATTTCGAAGCGAAATATGAGGTAGAGGTAGTACTTTTTCAAAACATTTTAAAACATGCAAGACCTATAAAGGCAGTCAAGAAAGTGTGCAATCATTAGAAAAATTGTACACACAAATTCCAAGTCTGTAGAATTAATCCTTTTCTATGCACACTAACAAAGAAATGCTTGTTAAAATGATAAATATGAAGAAAAGCACACAAGAATATGCAAATTTGCTAAGGAATAATAAATAATGGAAAATATTATGTCAGTTTCCACACAACCAACAGAAATGAATGGGACTAGTAAAGATCTGCATCTTAAAATCCACTGTGGAAACATCCTCAATCAAATAACTACATCTATCAGTACTATAAAATAAAATATAGCCCCATCAAGACTGCTAAGATCCAAGTGTGTGATTGGCATGCCAGAACAGCATTCCATGAGAATTTGACTTGTGTACTTCGAAGAATGACAGCACAAGAGCATCCACAGATGCCCAGAAAGACATCTAGCAATGATCCCAAAGGAAATATGCTCGATAAGCATTACAATAAATATTGTGGATGTTGGCATCAGATACCCCTGTATGAAAACATACCTGATCATGCCAAAGCCACTTAAATAAATTCATATAGATAACAAGAATTTCATGAAGAAACACAGCATAATGAAAACAATGTGCAGTCTGAAAAATATCACCAATCTGGCACAAAAGTTTTACTAAGAATTCAAGAAATCAACTTCAAGCCCTATAGTGTTGATTTCTTGAATTCAACTCCAAGCCCTCTGCACAGTGACTCAAGTGGAGGAGATAAAAGCAGTTATCCGTATTCTTCCAATTTGGGCCAGTGGGATTATTTTTGCTACTGTCTACAGTCAAATGGGTACATTGTTTGTGGAACAAGGACACACTATGGATGCCCATATTGGTGAAATTTTCAAAATTCCGGCAGCATCATTGCCTATATTTGATACTCTCAGTGTCATAATCTGGGTTCCAGTTTATTACCGTCTTATTGTCCCACTTGTACGCAAATATACTGGTCATCAAAGGGGCTTTACCCAACTACAACGCATGGGGATTGGCTTGGTCATTTCTATTTAATCTATGGTGGTTGCAGCCATTGTTGAGATCAATAGACTGGAAATGATCAAGGACCATAACTACTACGAAAGAGATACCATACCCATGATCATTTTTTGGCAGGTTCCCCAGTATTTCTTAGTAGGCGCTGCTAAAGTTTTCACCTTCATAGGACAGTTAGGGTTCTTTTATGACCAAGTACCTGATGCTATGCAAAGCTTAATGAGTGCAGTTTCACTTACTACAGTGGCATTAGGCAATTACCTTAGTACTCTTTTGGTTACCATTGTAACTACCATTACAACAAGGCATGGAAAGATAGGATGGATTCCTGTAACTTGAACTATGGACATATTGATTACTTCTTTTGGCTTCTGACCATCCTTAGTGGTCTGAAATTTCTGGTCTATCTTTTTATTGCACGTTGGTACACATACAAGAATCCCACAGGAGTGTTCCATGCCAGGAAGTAATCCTATGCATACAGAAGCTGCACTAGCAACACCTCTAGTGTCATACAGATATTCTGCAAATGTGATGTCGGTGAAGGGATAAAATTGAAACTTTTGTTTGCTATTGTAAATTTGTAACTGAACAAATGCAGCTATCATAGTGGTCTGGACTAGCAACAAACCTGTATAAGATGTGAACAAAATATTTGTTTGACTGTTTCTTGAGGAGAGACCTGTTTCCTAGCTTCTCAACAAAACTAGTTCTCTCTTTAGAGGACAAGCTTCCTACCTTTGGTTTTTGTATATAAATGTGATTGATTGCCACAATCATCTGTATTAAATTATTAATGTATGGTGATTGTCTTCTTTTAGTTAACTTTCGATCTTTAACGTAGAAATAAATGTTTTGTTCGAGATTCTCCACATGTTGTGCAGTCTTTACAAATCAATAGTCCATGTTAAGTATCAGGGTTTTCATGTGGGGAACCAGTAATCCCAGCCTTGATTGATGTTTTCAGTAAATGTTACTGGGAGGAACTCTTCTTAGATTCCTAGTTTCTCTCTTTCTATCTAGACACAACTTGAAACCTCAGAGTAGTGCACTAAATTCAGTAAAGTTATTTGATGTTTTTCCAAGGGACAGACAATAGGTTATTATAGAATAATTGGTCCTATAAATAGTTCCTCCTCCCAAACTCCTAGCAGTATATTTCTCTGAGCAACATGGAGACAGAAAGGATGAGCACTGGCAACTTTTTGGGGTCCCGGTATAGAAGAGAAGGGAAAAGAAGCAAGCATCAAAGCACGGTGATAATGCCCCCTGAAAGGAGATATTTTGATCCTTTTGTTCAATCTCAGCATGAAGCAAGCATTGTTTTTGGTCAAGTAGACACTCAAATGTCAGATTCTGTATGGGACGAAGGTGATGGTGGTAGCCAGGAGAAGCAGCTGGACAGAGTTTCACAGGAAGATATTCTTTCTCCAGAAATGCAAGGACTGTCAGAGTTATGCTCGTTTAAAAGAGATGAGAACAATAAAAAATCCCTTTATTTTTTGCTCCAACAATCTGTAAATTTCCAGCAAAGAAATATTAATTTCAGATTGATTTTTAGACCCTCAAACCCTCATTTTCAATTATGTATTTTATCTAATTTTATGTATAACAGACCTGTAATTTTCATAATATAAATTGAACTTTCAGAATATAAATTGAACTTTAATATAAGCTGAGGAGGGCACAAGTTCCAAGAAAGAGAGAGAGAGATTAAACTCAAAAGAGATGGAGAAGAAGAGTATGGAAGATGCAGCCAGTTAGCACGCACTTCAACAAGAGGAAGAAGGCAGAGATCTGGAATGCATTTCCATATTTATAGTTTGAGAAAGGGCACACTTCCCAAGAGAATTGGGATGGCACAACTCCCAATACAAGATTGTAACAGCAAAAAAGAACTGTACTGCTGAATTTTATGACAGGTCGTACTGCTGATGGTGACAGGCCTTACTGCAGACTTGAAGGCACAGATTTCTAGGTTGAGTTATATGCATGGAAATCGAGGTCATTAATAGCAGAGGTAATTCTATCATGTCTGCACTTTATTTCTCAGTTTGGCATGCTGTTTAAGGTGACTGTAGCAGTCTGTATAGCTGTACTTGAACTGACAGTCCGTACAGTCAAGTTGGCTCAGATTTCTGGATGTTGGGGCATGGCTTTAAAGGCGTATGACAGTCTTAAATTATTGCTGTTACAGCTAGTTGTAATCTTTGAAATTTCCATACGAAGGTCAATAAAATAAACTCTCTTGACTGGTTTTCCCCAAGCCGTGGGGTTTCTCCAGGGATTATTTTTTGACCAAAATTCCTGTGCATTAACTGTGTTTACAGTATGTTTATTTATCTTATTCTTCCACTGCAAATTGTATTTATGGACAGTATATCAGTGCTAGAAAATGTTTACTTATGCTTGGATGAAGTATAATGTGGCTGGCTTATTCTTATTGACTGATATCAGTCGTTCATAAACTGTTTGACGAAAATTCTCTGTGGCTGTGTGTGAATGGCAGTTGGAATTTTCCCTGTTTTTCATCAATTCAATTTTATGATTTTAATATTTTAAATTTCCATCTACTGTTTATGCCTATGATTCAAAGTTATAATGGAAAATGTGCATGTATTATAAATTTAGAATTTAACAATGTGAAATTCAAATACTCGAATAATAAATGATTCATGAATCAATGAGGAATTGACAACCGTGTTATAATGATGAATTTACTATTTTGTATTTATTATTTGCTTTTAAGTTTTAGTATGTAAATGGTGATGGGATGAAGAATTTAAACGTTAAATTTTTAATATGTTGGGATTTGTACAAATTATCTATTTTTCATAATTTTGAAGAGCTCAGCATTTTCCAAAATTTCGGAGTGGTCTCCACATGCCCCCAATGTG
>LPNX010154752.1:398841-568255 GCA_001517045.1 Pseudotsuga menziesii
ATATGGATGGCCACAAATGCACAATTCTTCGAAGCTAGACATATTCCGGCCTTTCAAGTTTTATCTAAGATCAAATCTCTGATTTCAAGCCATAGAAAGCCTGCTGAGCAAGGTGTCCCTTGTCAAATAGGTGATCTGGGAATAAATAGATCCCAAGCTTAAAGACTTATTTAAGGAGCCAGGAAACATCCACCAGAGTTTAATTTAGGGAGAGAGAAAGCTACTTCAACGTCCTCAACTAATTCTTTTCAATTTTTTCTTTAGGGAGCTAGAAAGCTATTTCTTTTAAAGAGAAATTACAGCTTTACCTTGCTTAATCATTTAAGGAATCTGGTAGGCCACAAATGCACAATTCTTCAAAGCTAGACATATTCCTTCCTTTCAAGTTTTCTCTTAGATCAGATCTCTGATTTCAAGCTGTTAACGGATTAACTAGCAGGGCTAGTCACCGATAAACATATGAAGGAGAAAGTGACCACTGTCACCTTAGACACTTCTCCGAACTTCTTTGGAAGTCGAAACCTCCTAGGAGAGAGCCCTAATGTGAGTCTATAAGGACATTAAAACACCAAATAATGTCTTCTCTAAAGATGGTTAGTGACCAGTGCCTTATTGGAGTCAATTCAAGGAATGAAGAAAATACAGTATGAGTGTGAACTTGAATAGTGTAAGTGCGGTTAGTACATCTACTTCAGTAGAGTGTTCCAATTTTCAGTTTTAGATCATCCATGTATCATATAGCAAGTTTGAAATGTCACTCATTGCAGGTACAACATATAGCATCCCAATGCAGTATTGCAATGGTAAAGCAGTGTGAATTCAATGATATATCAGCTATGAAGGCAGCAGTAACCATCCACTATTTAAGCATAAGTCCATACATTGGTTTTATCATTTCAAACACACTCACCACTCTGTGCATACAGCAGTGTATAGTATGAACTTGAACTAATTATGTGACTGTCTAGTTTAGGAAAAACAAATCAGTATGTATACTTGCAAATAGGTTCTTAAACAAAATATTTAAGTGATTGTTTACCATCAGCTATAGAGTATTAGAAAGCATATGTAATATTCAGAGTGTAAACTATGATTATGTCCAAGATAACACCATTACATACAGTCTGATATAAATTTGCAAATAAGGTTTAAATCAGTCCTTCTTGTGTTACAACACTAGCTAACCATCAAAATTAACTTCTGAAACCAAGATTACAGTGTAGTGTTTATATAGTCTAATATATATGCCTGCAAACAGGGGTAGTAGTAGTCTTACATTCAGTAACAAATAAAACCAATAAAAATTAACCTTCTAACGAATGTTACTATGCTTGTTGCGCAGGGTTAGAGGATTGAAACGATGGGAAAATGGCAGGGCAGACACTGTATAGGGTGTGCTGCCACTGTAAGGGCAGGCCTTGTGGCTAGAAAGGGGGCGGACAATACCCTAAAGTGCAGACAGATCCCTTTTCGTTGGTAGAGGTCTATCCAGAGCTTAGTGAGGATACCGAGGGCACAACAGAAAGAGCCTAGTGGTGGAAGGTGAGGGCTGTTTACTCACTAAAAATTTAATTCTCCAAAATCATGATGGATGGAAACTCTCTGGTGAGGGGCCGGATAGGATTTTTATCCAACATTCACTAAAAATTTATCAATTCACAGTACTTACCAGAGATTTTGTAAGCAAAGAAGATGGTGTTGAGGCCAGAGGTGCATAATTCACGGCCCGCCTCTTCAAAAGTCTCCAGGTTCTCTCCAATGCTGCTTTATCCATGGCAGCTATGGCAATTAAATAGAGAAATTGTGAAATCAACCGTGGTTAATATTGATCCCAAACTCCTCAACGGGTATGACCAATATCCATATCCAAAACCCTCCAATGTTTGGCGCGAACGGTTAGGCCATTTGACAAGAAGTAGCAGGTTGAGCAGCAATCTAAATTGTCGGAATTGAAGGATGGTATGGAAAATCAGAATGCCGTTGCTGCTGTAGTTGGGTCAAGACCGTTCGACCTACCATGAAAATAAAATATTTGTGTGTTTTCATATATATTTTTTTATTTTTATTATTTAATTTGGATAATGGGTGTTTTTTCAGTTTTTTTAGGTATATATATGTATTTTTTTTTTTTCATAAATTAAAATCTGAGCAACCACTCGTGCCGCTGCGCTTGTAAAATGTAAATTTGCTAGAAAAAAAATTAAAATATGAGCAACGACTCGTGCTGCTGACCGAGGAAGAAACTATATTTATATTTATATATATAATATGACATAAAATATTTATGTCTATGCTTATGGTTACCTTGGTTACTTTGAGGTCTACCTATTTTTAAGGAGTGAGTTAAACTATAGACCATTTGAACTATTTTATTGTTAAAATTTTGGTTCGTTAAAAATTTTGACCAAAATTTAGTAAGAATGGTTGAAATTGTAGTTTTAGTTTGTTAAAATTGAGGATGTTGAATTTATTTTTACAATTATGTTTATAGTGGTTTGGTTTGTTTTATTTTTTTATTTGTTTATATAAATTATATAGATTTTTTATTTTTTTTTATATAAAAAAAAAATTGTTTTTTTTATATTTTTTGTTTTACTGTGTGGACTAGGTTAAACGAACAAAGAATCAGGTAAGTAGTAATGTCTAGTAGAGAGGTGGGATGTGGGACTAGGTAAAGACTATGGGGAAGGTAGTAATCCTGTGTATGGTAGGCTTGTTGTAATGGTTGATCTTCTAGTAGTATGGTATACTGGGTAATGCCAATTGGTATGGGGTAGACTGCTCAGCCAATTATTATAATCTACTAGCCCATTCCTAGATGGGTGTAAGCCACGCATATCAAATCTATATTCTAATTCTATTTAATTGAAGGTTTCTTTCACTCCTGCCATGTAATATTGTACCATACTGCCCCAATGAGTTCCCTCAACATCTGTACTCCCCAATTCATCTAGTTTAATGGTTCACTCCGAGCAATCAATCTACTAGCACCATCTTGGTAAAGAGATTGGCTATTCCTCATAGCATAACTTCCTTTCTACCATGAACTAATTGGCTCTTGGCTGCACTACCTTCTGAATCTACCCGTCAAGGAATGTCATTTGAAAGCGAAACCAGGAAACAAGGCAAAATGGGACCTATATTAACTAACTGGTTATCTCCTTCTCAAAGAAAGTAATATATAAGAAAAGAGGTCGAACAATAAAAAATGGTAAAGAAAGTTACTATGATAAATAATATGTATAAAGGAAAGTTCCACATTTGAAATAGGCACCCAGAGATAAAACTGATCATGGCACCAAGGTTTGTAAGAATCGCCCTCAATAAAAATATTCTAACGAATATTTCCTTTCATAAGAAGGCATCGACTCCTATATCAACTCTATGATCGACAGTATGGAGTAGCATAATGAGAATCGGCATCGACTGATCTTTATGCATACTTGGATTGATTAACAGCATCGCCACCTGATCACATCGATTTATACATGAAGTACAAACATCGAGTGTATCAACTCTTGGGATCGACAAACACTTGTGAGCACTGTTGAAAAATGGATGTAGGTTTCTGGATATAACACAAATCATAAATGGTCCAGGGGTGGCAGGCACGGGGGGGATTCTCTTGAATCCCGGAGAATATGTAGAACAAACCTTCGTGTGGGGGCTAGGTAACAGAACTAACAATGAAGCTGAGTGGCTGGCCCTTATCCAGAGTCTTCATCTTCTAAATACTAAGAAGCTTCGCAAGGTCTTGATATTCGGAGATTCCAAGCACGTCATCTACAAATTGATCAATGGATACCCTACTGGAGCTGTCAAATTTCGCTACCTATTTGAAAAAGCCAAGCTTCTCATGTCTAGTACCTATGAGGCTTTCCACATCCTTCAGCATAATAATACAGTAGCAGACAGTATGGCTAATGTGGGAGCCTCTCTCCCACAAGGTCATTACAGCCAGGATGGAAAACACCCCATCCTCAAATTTATTCCTTAAATGCGGTGTTGGAAGCTCCCTTTCCGACCTCTCAATACTCAAAATTCTCTAATAAAGAACTTATCCCTCCTCCATTTCAATGAAAGCCACATAGCCCCCCCTTCTCTTCCTCCTATTCTCTTCTCCACTCTCCACTCCTTGTCTTCCCCCCCTTATCCCTCCTTCCTTTCCCCCCTTCATCCCTTTCTCTACCCACCTCTCCTTATTAATTCTTATCCCCCCCTCCACATTTCTTCACCTCGCACCGCTTCCATTCCACGCAGCTGGCCTCCATTCCCTAGTCCACGGCAGCTCCAAGCATTTACTCCTTTGTCCTGTTAGCTCTTCTCCCTCGACCACGTGGTTTCCCTCCTCTCCTCTCAACACCTCGAACTCAAAAGGCATTAAGTCCTTTAGGCCATCGGTTAAATGTTATTGTCCCTTGTACGCTTGTTATAACTTTGCCCATTTCCTTATGCCATCCCCTTGCAGTGCCATGCATTTTTACTCTGCTCCAGACCTCTCTGGTTCTCCTGAAGCTGTGCGCATCCTCTTGAATGTAGTGACTGGTATTGAAGGAGGGAGGTTGCAGGGCATCCCATGGAAAACTCTCCCTCTCACTCGTTCCTTTGTGAAGGAGAGGCTTGCTCTCGCAACCTTCTCCAATTGCCATTGTAATTTCCCCTCTGCGTCTTGGTCTACAGGCCCTGGTCTTTGTTTAAAGTCTACGCATTCTGGAAGTTTGAGACGAGTCTTGGGTTGTCTTTGCACTGGGTGGCAGGAAGGTGCTGTGGGAACATTGGCTTACTCTGAAAGGCACGAGGGTACTGTGTTGTAGCAGGAGCTTACAGTTCTGAGTTGTTTTCTTAGTTTTCCCTTGGTTGAAATTCCAGACACTGCCCTTGCTGCTCGTCCCTTGCACAGTCAGTTTGCTTGCATTGAGATCTCTGCGGAAGCTGGAATAATGGCACAAGCTGGAGATAATGCAGGAATAATGGATATTAAGAAGAATCTGCGGTGCTTGTATGAGATGGTTGCAATTGGAGTCATGGACAACAAAGAAATATCGTGGGAAATAAAAAGCATGGGAGAAACAGTGAGTTATACTTCATTGCAAATCAGTAACCATGACTCCCAGATTGATGACAATGAAAGTAACCTGCGAAAGATGATGGGTAAAGTAGACAGGATCCAGGAAGATCTTGAAAGTTTGATCACCATGAATCAAGGAAGCAGAGTGAATGGAGCAACTGCAGAAGCGGAGCACCCAATGGAGGAAGAATCAGTAGTGCAGCCCAGGCACTTCAGAGGCAACCCTTAATCTGTCTTTTCTTTTTATGGATATATGTTTTTCTGTCTATTTTTATGTAAACAATATGTAAGGGTATATACTACCCGAGACATTAGCTATTTTGGTAGAGTTTTGAATGCATTTTTTTGGAAAACTCTCAGGTTAAGCCTTCTGTGCACCAATTTTGATCTGCAAGACTACCTTTCCTTGCTACTGCTGTAATGAATGGTTGTGCACAACCTGTTTTATAAAATCCTTTTTTCATTTTTTGTTAAAAAAAAACACAAATCATAAATGACACCCTATGACATTATGAAATATACACCCACCATATCCATATTACTTGCAATTAAAATTTGGGTTTAGAAACCACTTTTATTAAAGTTCAAATTCTAGAAAAATTAAGAAAAAATTAACAGTGACTTATAGAAATAGGTAAACATAAAAAATACGTCATTAATTTTTTACCAAAATTAAAACATCACTTCCTCTCACATATGGAAAATTAGTATGCAATATTTAGGAGGTACTCACACCTCTCACACCTGACAAATTAGTACTAGCTCTTTCTTTGACAATTGGGTTTATATGCTCCAAAGCACTACAGACCTCTCTTCTCCCAAAGTTGTAATTTTGCTTACCAAGGTTACTCTAGATCTTTTACTAAGGATAAATGATGCAGGGGAATCACTCTTAAATTGCAACGTGGCCATTCGAAAATTAAGATTCTAAATTTTACAAAAGGGAGTGGGTTTCCCTTAATTGAATATTCTCCATATGTTTAGGTTAGTGGTAATCAATTTAGTGAACTAGTTCTGGAAAGAATCGAGTTAGCTTTGCTGTCAATGGAAGAGTTAAGTTAGAAATAGGATAGAATGCAGTTGAATTCATTTAGGATATCTTGTGAAGCTGTCATATTGTTAGCATAAATTTAGGAATTAACTTTCTAATTCTATATTTAGTTTCCTTCTCCTTTTGTATATATTCTGAATTAGTCTGTTAAAAGGTTGGATTCTTCGAGTAATGGAAGGCCTATTTCCGTATGAGATTGTTGTAATCCCCAAAGTTAATCAATGAGTCTTACAATTCCTGGGGGTTGCTCATGAATCTTACAAATATAACAATATTAAGCAGATTACGCAGTTTTAGTATTTGGGAAAGCATTATACTTTACTACAAAAAAAGAGGTGCAACAGCAGGTAAAGACTTGCACAACTCCTCTCATACGTGTTTCTGGAAGGGGTTCCGTAGGGAAAGTAAAGATTCTAGGTCCCTCCCTTGAACCTTGAAGTGAGGAAATTCTTAGATATTATAACCTTTAGTATGAAATCCTATACACAACATTTTTTGTCTACCAACCCTTGAATTGCTAGTTCCTTAGTTTTATCTGTAAACATAGCAATATTATTATGAACTTGGACAGGTCTGACCTATTTTCGGGGCTACAACTTGTGAAAATCACAGGATATCCAATAATAGATTTGATCCTTATGGCCTATTATAGTGCATCTGCAGGTGTAGCATTCCTCTGTTACTGTAAGGGAATTATGATCTAGCCATTTCATCTCCACCACATCCACAACAAACAAACAAAAAACACAATAGATAATCAAGAAAAACACAGAACAAACCTGAAGGTCTAAACATTGATGTCATTCTAAAGGCAACGGAGACCCAACGTGAAGCTCAATACCAATATTTGTCAGTTTCAATTTCTGTCCACCGACACCAATCTCATCACCATGTTTAGAATTGCCTGAATTCCAATTCCATTTACTCTTCTTAGATTCAGACAAATTACTTGTAAATCTAGTCCTCTTAGCCTAAGTATTCAACACAGTAGGTCCACGTCAGAATTGAACTCCCTGTACAAGTGCCTGAAGGATAAAGAAAGAAAACAATTCTTTAGGAGCCCAATCCTTTTCAACCAACAATCATATATAACTTAGTGACTTCAACTTGGTGAGACCTCTGGCCCAATCAATTATCATGACCTTTGATTCGCCAAAAATAGAAAGCTAGAGAATTTTTTTTTTTTGCGAACCATAAAAGCCCCCATAAGGCTAAAAGTTCATGCAATTTCTTTGTTGGATCTCTGAAGATCAAGGTGCATGGCACTAATATTACTAATAGAAGGTAGACAACTTACAAAAATTACACTTCATTGCCAAATTTGCAATTTTCCATGACACAATTAAAAATGACTAACATAAATGACTAATTCATATTCTTCTAGCTAGTCATTTTTTATGTCGTGACTAAATTAGTCATTTATTTTAGTCATTTTTAACTCAGTCACTTATTATCTAGTCATATTTGTATACTGGTGACTAAATTAGTCGTTAATTTTAGTCGTTTATAGTTGAGTCAATCAAAATTGCTCATATTTAGTAGTAAATCACTTGGAAAACCTGTGGTGACTAGAATTTTTAGTCACCTAGTAGCTAATTCCTCATTTTGTACTAGTGACTTCTGATGTTCAATTACACTTCAATTAACCTCATCGGGATTCATTGGAGTCATTGAAGTGCTACCACTTGATGGTTGGCTTGCTGTGACATGTGTCTGATCTCTTTCAGTTGAGACTCAGTCATTTATTGCACTCTGACTTTAGTTAGGGATCAGTTGAGTCAATTAGGGCTTTGATCGGTGGTTAACTTGAGTGTTGACTGTGGCTTACATTCAGTTAAGCTAGACTCACTCATTCAATTCGAATGACCTCCTTAGGAATTTTAATTGCTTCTCATTCATGCTTGTAGCATGACATTGTAATGTAATTTCTCATTATTTGTGTGAATATATAGTGCGGCTACTCATTCTGTAGCCCTTTTTCACCATTTTCATGAATTATTGTCATTAATCTATTGATGAGACTGTGTTTTGTCCCTAGATCACTGTGCAATTTTAATATGGTATCAGGGCTCATGGCGAGACAAAGCTCTATCTCTCAAAAACAAGCTTTTTGACAGAATTCTGCATGAAAATTGAGCAGTAGCTCAAAAATCCAGCACTGCACCAGAAGCCAAGGCTTACCACTTAATACCCCAAGTAAAGAAATTGTTGATCAAGCTTGCTTGATTGACTATGCTGGGTGTGATGAAATCCTAAAATGTGCAGGTTGTCTAACCTTACATTTCCCTTTCTATTGTGATTTTCAGGTTTTCTACAGGTGAAGCATTCGCTCCAGCAGATCCAAATGGCCTCCTCAGTAGATATTTTGAATCCATACAATTTCCACTCCTGGAAAGGTGACATGGAGATTTAGCTGCGCTCTAGAGGACTCTATAGAGTCACCATGGACATTGAACCTGAGCCTGGTTCTGCTATAGACAAATCGAGATTCTTAAACAAGAAGGATGAAGCCTTCGGATTCTTGTGCCTCTCTATTTCCCAGGATCTTCTTTTCCATATTTCGGGATTGGAAACTCTATATGGAAAGCAAGATGACTTGAGAGTTTACCAGCTCGAAAATGAATTAATGTCTCTCCATCCCTCCAATTTCGAGACTTTGAATGACTTTTTCACTAAGTTCAAGCACATTGTCTTACTCTTGAAGCAATGCAAAGTGGAGAAGGCACATGATCAGCTCATCCTCACCATACTCTCCAAAATTGGAGCTAATTATTCAGTTTTTGTTTCTACATTCCATGTAGGGAAGCTCACAACCCCTGGATGGAAGATGCCTACACTCAATGCCTTCATTGAGTCCCTCACAAGTGAACATGATAAGCTTAACAGATTGGGATCATCAGATCCTCCCGTGATCAAGCCCTCCATGTCTCGGGGCCCAAAGATCTGAAGGGTAAAGGAAAGCAGCAGAAGAACCCAAAAAATAAATTTGATGCTCCTAAGCCTAGAATTGAAAACCAGCAGCATGATGAGTCTTTCGGCTCAAGGGAGAACAAAGGAAAAGGGCACCATGGAAAGGAAAAAATCAAGTGTTCATACTATGGGAAGGGCTTCCACCCTGAACATGCCTACATGAAGAATAAGCTTGATTAAGCAACCTCTCTCCTTGAGATAAATCACATCAATCTTCCGGAAAGCTTTCAGAGGAGAGATCAGCAAGATCAGGAACCACAGCATGAAAAAGGTCATGCCCTCATGGAAAGCACTTCAAATTCCAAAGCACACTTGATTGATTATGGAGCTTTGAACCACATGATGGCTGAAAGAGACTCCTTTTCATCCTTGGAGACCAGAAAATCTATCTCCATCCACATGGGAGATGACTCCACCATCATTTCAGAAGGACAAGGTACGGTTGATCTTGAGAATGGCTATTTTTCAAATGTTTTATATGTACCGTCTCTGGCATCAAATATCCTTAGTGTCTATCAGATGACACATACTGGAGTGCCTAAGAGAGTTTCTTTCAGCCCAAATGATGTTTAGATAATAGATCTTGCATCCGAGAAACTCATTGCTAAAGGTCTTGCAAACCATCATGCGAGAGCCTATGAGTTCTCCCACTTTGTCCCAGATGCAAAGCCCACCACTCTACTAAATCATGGAAATGAGGTTAGTAGGATATGGCATGAAATGTTTGCCCGTCTAAATTTCAAATATTTGCAGCAATTACAAAAAAACTCCATGGTTGAATGCCTCCCGGTCATCAAGGCAACCACCGGAAATTGCAAGGGCTGTGTGATTGGAAAACACCCTGAGCACAAGTTCGATCGGGGGAAGGCAACCCGAGCTACATGCATATTGGGGCTGATACATTCTGATATCAGCGGTCTAATTCCTATCACATCCATGAATGGATCAAGGTATCTTCTAACTTTGATTGATGATTTTTCAAGGTACACATGGGTCTTCTTTCTCAAAAAGAAGTATGAAGTATGTGAAAAAATTTCTAAACTTAAGTCCTTGATCGAGAATGCCTCTGGGATTAAGATCAAGATCTTGAGATCTGATAATGGCAGGGAGTATATCAATAATCAGTTGCTGCACATATCCTCCCAAAGTGGTATTTAGGTCCAACATTCAATTCCCTACACTCCCCAGCAGAACGGTGTAGCGAAAAGGAAGAATCGGTCTCTCAAGGAGATGACTACATGTATGTTGGAATCAAAGAAGCTTGCTCCAAATTTATGGGCTGAAGCCATGCATACTGTAGCATACATTCAGAGTAGGGTGCCACACTCATCTGTTAAAGGGAATACCCCTTTCGAATCATACTTCAGACACAAGCCGGATGTGTCGAACCTACGAGTGTTTGGGTCCACTGCATGGGCCCGGATTCCACTTGATAAAAGAAGGGCTTTTCAACTGCAAAGCATAGAATGTCTATTTATTGGGTATCCTAATGAATCAAAAGGTTTCAAGCTGTTGGATATCAAAACAAAACAGATCATCATCGAGAGAAGTGTCAAGTTCGATGAGCCTCTTCAGGAGGTGGAACTAGTGAAGGAGAAAACTGTTGAATTTCCTTCCTATTCTACTGAATATTTGGATGATGAAATTGGGGGTGATGACCCTGATTTGGATCCTCTAATTTTTTATATCAGTGTGAAACAATCATCAGATGCTGAATCAGAACTTGAAGTGCAAAATCATCTTCCCACATGGGCCTGACAGACACTCTCCTCCGCAGGAGATAACATTGGAAATCCGGATGATCCAAGGAGAACCTGGTCTGATTTCCAAAGAGTAGGTATTGCACTTTCTTGTCCTGATAATTTGCTGTCTGAAAATTGATATTTGATGATTATTTCAGACCCAAAATCCTACTACCATACTCGGAAGGATCCGATATGGCAAGTTGCCATGGATGAAGAGATGAATTCTCTTCAAAAAAACACTACTTGGGAGCTAGTTTCTCTTCCTCCGGGCAGGAAATTGGTTCAATGAAAGTGGGTGTTTTAGACCAAGTTTGTTGCTAATGGAAGCACATGAAAATATAAGGCAAGGATGGTAGCAAAAGGTTTCTCTCAGGTCCAAGGATTGGACTACCATGAGACCTTTGCACCGGTCGCAAAAATGGACTCCATCCGCCTAGTTTTGGCAATTTCAACATCTAAGCACTGGGAAGTGCATCATATGGATGTTAATTCATCCTTTCTGCATGGACATCTTCATGAGGAGATATACAAGAATCAGCATGAGGGATACATCACTGCTCCATCTTTGGTTTGCAAGCTAAAGAAGTCACTATACGGGTTAAAACAGGCCCCAAGAGAGTGGTATTCCAAGATGGATGCCTTCCTTCTCTCGCAAAACTTAAAAAGGTGTAGATCAGATCCAAATGTGTATTTAAATTAGTCTGATAGTCATTTGGTCATTATTTTTTTATATGTTGATGACTTACTAGTCACAGGTAACACAATTGCTTCCATTTCAACCATCAAAACTGTTCTCCACAATGCCTTTGAAATGAGTGATTTGGGGCTCCTAAACCAATTTTTGGGGCTCGAAATTGAGCTGATGGGATTATGGTCACTCAGTACAAATACATTTCAGATATGTTAGTAAATTTTAACATGGCTGAATGTAGGTTTGCACCATTCCATTTCCTTTCAAGGATCAGCCTTGAAGAAGGAAAAAGCACACCTCCCATGGACTGCACTATCTATCGACAACTGATTGGTAGCTTGTTGTACTTGACACATTCTTGGCCTGATATCTATTATGCAATGAATGATGTATCAAGATACATGTAGTAGCCTCATGATATTCATTGGAAGGTATCCAAGAGGATCCTCCAGTATATTCAGGGAACCAGGACCTACGGCATCCACTATGCTGCAGACTCCGAGCTAGATCTAGTTGGATACACATATTCTGACTGGGCGGGTGATTCTATTGATCAGAAGTATACTTATGGATATGTATTCATGTTTTGCGGTGGCCCCATTTTCTGGTCTAGCAAAAATCAGGCTGCCATAGCACTATCTTCAGCAGAGGCTAAGTATCGAGGAGCGGTGAGAGAATAACAAGCACAACAATCAAACAAAAGAGATAATGAACACAGTGTTTTTCCTTGGGGAAACCATAAATGGATAAAACCCCGAAACTTCTTCAGAAATAGAATCAGCACCAAAAGTAAGACACCAAAATAGTAAGATGAACTCCCGACAGCAGTAGCCTCTTTCTTCCTAGCCCCATTGTCTTCTTCTTCCTCAGATATGCGTTACAACTGAGTGTGAGTGAGTGTGTGATAAATAGAGAGCCTCACTCTCTATTTATACTAATTCTCGACTTGACAATAACATACTAGGGCCGACTTCTCTAGGAGATTCTAATAACCCTAGTGCCCCGAAACTGCGAGGACTTTAACTCTTGATCAATAGGAGGGTTACCCACAATGACTTGACATGACTTGTTTACATTATAGAACCTCCAGATAGAAACATCGAGGCATGACATGACTCAAATACATTACATACACATCCCAGAATAAACATCGGGTTACAATACATAAGAAATACAAGTGAATACATTATGAAGTTACAATTACATTAACACTCCCTCTTGACTAGGAAGGTATTCTCTCGACACAATTTATCAGCACAAGTCTTCTTCTCTATATCATCTGGATCATCCTCAAGTCCTGGTCATCTTCAAGTCATATTCATGTTCAAGTCATCTTCATCTTCAAGTTATCTTCATATTCAAGTCATCTTCATCTTCGGATCTGGATCATCACTAGAACATCATCATTGGATCTAGATCATCACTCGATCTAGATCATCACTGGATCTAGATAATCACTCGATATGGATCATCACTTGAACATCATCACTAGATCTGGATCATCACTCGATCTAGATCATCACTGCTGGATCATCATCACTGGATCATCACGAGTGCTATCTCATGATTCTTCTCGTCACAGGAAGTTCTACAGAGCCAGCCCTTTTTCATGTTGGTTGTAGGACTAGCCACCATGTAGGTCTTCTTCAGCGATTATATCTGACCCTAAGTCAGAATGGCCCGCCCAACACTTACATCTGACCATGAGAGGAGCACATCCAACACCATGTCAGAAAGGCACGCCCAGCACTCACATCTGACCATGTAGGAACACATCCCACAACCCTGTCAGAAAGGCCCAGCACTTACATTCACCGGCATGATAGGACACACCTACTATCATCTACGAAAAGGCACAGCACTCACATCCACCAACATGATAGGACACACCTATTATCATCTATGGAAAGGCTCAGCACTTACATCCACCAGCATGGTAGGACACACCTACTACCATCTGTGGAAAGGTACAACACTTACAATCACCCGCATGGTAGGTCACACCTACTACCATCTATGAAAAGGCACATCACTTACATCTAACCATGGAAGGAACTTAATCCTCTCACCATGTTAGAAGGGAACTCAGTCCCAAACTTAGGGTTCCTGGTAACTAACCAGGTGCCTCCATTCTCCTAGAGAATGGAAACATCCCTTATATCTGATCAAGTGGGAACACATCCCTCAATCACATCAGAATGGCCATGCACTCATATCTGATCATGTGAGAACACATCCCACAGTCATATTAGAATGGCCCTCAGTACCAAACTGAGCTTTCCTAGTAACTGACTAGGTACCTCCATTTAAAGAATGGAAACAACCCTTATATATGATCAAGTGGGAACACATCCCTCAATCACATCAGAATGGCCATGCACTCACATCTGATCATGTAAGACTACATCTCACAGTCATATCAGAATGGCCCTCAGTCCTAGACCGAGTATTCCTAGTAACTGACCAGGCACCTCCATTCAGAGAATGGCAATATCCCTTATATCTGATCATTTAGGAACCAATCCTACAGTCGTATCAAAATGGCTCAGCACTCATATCTGACATGGAAGGAACCAATACTCGCACCATGACAGAATGGCTTAGCCCTTACATCTAACCATGGAAGGAACCAATCCTATCACCATGTCAGAATGGCTCATGAAATCATCACTTCCCCTTGGAAGGAACCTCAATATGGAGAACACCAATATTCTACCTGAAGTACTCAAACTTCACTCTGGCTAATGGCTTCATCAACACATCAGCTATTTGTTCGTTTGTCACAACATACTGGAGCTTCACTGCTCATCTCTACACCATATCCATGATATGGCAATACTTGATCTCGATATGGTTTGACTTGTCATGGAACACCGGGTTCTCCGATAACTTCACACAACTCTGGTTGTCACAATATATACAAGTAGCATCCAACTAGAGATCAAATAAATCAGACAGTAGCTTCCTCATCTATAGTGCCTCACAACTAGCTGAACAAGCTACGACATACTCTACTTCAGCTATACTCAGTGCCACACAGGATTGCTTCCTGCTAAACCAAGAGATCACACATGATCCCATGCTGAAGCAACACCCTGAAGTGCTCTTCCTATCGATGGCACTTCCTACCCAATCTGAATCAACATAACCCTCCAGGTTAATCTTCTGACTCGCCTCATTCTTGAGCCCATAATCAACTGTACCCCTCAGGTACCTCAGAATATGCTTTGCAACAATCAAGTGAACATGTCTTAGATCTGTCAAGAATTGACTCAAGGTGTTCACAATAAAGCAAATATCTGGTCTCGTGTTCTTCAAGTACATCAAGGACCCAATCATCTGATGATACATCGTACCATCAACCACTTCTAATGAAGCATCACTCAATAGCTTCAGGTTCGATGTCATAGGTGTGTTCATGGCCTTGCAGTCCATCATCTTGAATCTCTTCAGGATCTCTACCGTATATTTCCCTTATCCCAGGGAAATTCCATTTGCATTTTGCCACACCTCCATGCCTAGAAAATAATGCATCATACCCAATTCCTTCATTTCGAACTCAGCAACAAGCTTCCTCTTCGTATTAGCAATCAACCCATCCATACCTATTACAAACAGATCATCTACATACAGTAGGAGCATCACTGGGTTTCCATATTCAACCTTGTAGTAAAGGTTGTAATCTGCTTTACTCTTGGTAAAGCCCAAACTGGATAGAAAGCTGTCAATTCTACTGTACCATGTCTTGGGTGCCTATTTCAAACCATATAGGGCTTTCTTCAATCTACACACATGATACTCCATGTCATGTGTCTCAAAACCGAGTGGCTGCTCCACATACACTTCCTCTTCCACTACACCATTCAAGAAAGCAGTCTTGACATCCATTTGGTGTATCTTCCATTTCATCACTGCAGCCAGAGAAAGTATTGGTCTGATGGAAGTTTATATGGCTACAGGTGTAAAATTTTCTTCATAATCTATTCCTTCTTTATGGGAGAAGCCACAAGCAACAAATCTTGCCTTATATTTTTCTATGCTACCATCTGCAGCATGCTTGATCTTGTAGATCCATTTGGAAGTTACAACCGACTTCCCTTCTGGTCTTGGGACAACATCCCAAACATCATTCTTCATGATTGATTGATACTCTTCGATCATAGCATCCTTCCATTATTTCATTTCTGTCGCTTCTTCATAATTGGAAGGTTCTTTATCAATGAAATCACATAATAATGCTACATATCCGGAGAAGGACCTGGTCCTCTTTCTTTCTCTGTGATTCTCTTCTGGAGCCCCATATCTTTGCGCACCTTGGATAGCTTCTCATACTCAAGTAGGTTTCCTCTTATGAGGATTCTTCTCTTGAGGTAGATCTACAGGTTCTTAAGGTTCTTCAAATTCTCGATCTTCTTCTTGAGTTTCTTCGTTCATGGTTGTGTCATGAATTCTGGGTGCTTTCGATTCTTCAAGAACTTTAGCAGGTTTCTTTCTGGATTTGTTGTAGGCTAAGTCTTCGTCAAATGTTGCATCCCTGTTGATGTCAATCTTCTTGAATCCTGGGAAGTATATTCTATAAGCCTTCGAGCTTTTAGAGTATCCCACAAATATACCCTTCTTTCATGAAGGATATAACTTTGTCCTCTTTTCTTTCGGAATGTGTGTGTATACTGGACATCCGAATATTCTAAGATGGCTGACTTCTGATTTCTTGCAGGAAAATACTTCTTCAAGTGTCTTGTTCTTGAGTACTCTGTGTGGAGTACGGTTCTGTACATACACCATTGTTCTTCTTTGTGTTCTTTCCTTTCGCACATCCTTTGCAGACCCCATCATGTTTTGCTTGAATTTCTGGAAGACCTTCAACGACTTTGCTTACAAGTAGTAGTTCTCTGTAATGCACATGTGCAAGCCTTCTATGCCAAAGTTCATTTGGCTCTACTATGTCATGGACCAAGGCTTGTTATGGATGGCCCTTCAATTTGTATAGACCTCCCTCTTGTTCCCCAATCACTATTGCATCATTAACAGTCTTTCCCTTTGGCCACATGATAACTTGGCCATCTATAAATGCAACCCCCATGCCTTTTGCATCTAATACAGATATGGAGAGGATTTTCTTCTTTAGTCCTGGTACAAACAATACTTCCTTCATTGTCATAGACTTTCCAGAGTCTAGCTTATAGGAGGATTCCCCACTACCTTTTATTGGATACTGGTAGTCATCTCCAAGTTTCACCTTGTGTGGTGATTCATGTTCTGATAGTTTCACAAAGGATTCCTTGAATCTTGTCATATGTTTGGAAGCCCCACTATCTATAAGCCAATCATTGCTTCCATGTGTAATGTTTCCCATGAGAGCGGAAATCAAAACATATTCTTCATCACTTGAGGAATCATCACTTTCATGTCTGATTCTCTTTGTGGAAGGTTCATCATCCTCTGCGCCAGCATGAGCATGATGTCTTCTCTTGTTTCCCTTCTTCTTGTGAGAGACATTTTTATTTCTAGGACATTCTCTAGCATAGTGTCATTTCTCGTCACATGTATAACATATGATTCTAGACAAATATTTTCTAGTGTTATCTTTGTGAGAGTGCTTACCTCTTGGATGATGAGAACTTCTTCTGCTTTTCTTGGAGTGTACCATGAGAGCTTGATCTTCACTTCCCATGTTTTCTTCTTGAGTTGCTATTCGAGCTTCTTCTTGAGGGCATTCTTCCCATAGTCTGTTGAACTTGACTAACTTCTTTCTAGCACAAATTCCTTGAATAAAGGAGTCCCATGATCTAGGGATACCATTCAAGGTGGTCATTACAATCTCTGCATTCTCCACTTCTTCATCTACTGCTTCCAGTTATTCCTTGATCTAAGAGACCCTTGTAAAGTAAGACTAGATGGTTTATGCATTCTAGATCTTTACATTCTTCAGTTGGTTTCTCAAAGTCATCTTCTGGTTTATGTTCTTCCCTTCAAACAATTTGGTTAGGGCATCGAACATAGCTTTAGGTGTCTTTAGGGAGGACACCTGTGGTATGAGGTGATCCTTGATTGAATCAACAATAATCCTCTTAGCCATAACCAACTTCTTCTTTTGTAAGGCCTTAGCCTCATCTCCCTCTGGAACTGGAACCTCCTCATTGATATAGGAGTCCAACTCATTTTCTTCCAGCACCAGGGAGATCCTATACTTCCAGGCTCGAAAGTTATCAGCTCCCTCAAGATTTTCATCAAGCTTGGTATGATGAGACATCTTAACTAAGAACCTCAAATGGAAATACAAAATATTTAGATCTTACCAGGTCAAGATGTCGAATCTGGATTTGGAGGTGAATTTATGTAGTATTGGTTCAGGAGCAGATTAGGGTTTGACTTTCTGGAGTTCTGTCCAACCAAATGCTTTGATATTGATCTCTAAAGTTTGATTTTGAGGAGGAGATCAATCCATGCCTGGTCTCACTGAAAAATTCCACTTCTATGGAAAGCCCTAATTTCTGGTTGTAGTGTCGGGTCCAAAACTGAAAAAGATCAGAATTGGATTCTGCTTCAACAAAAAGATGCACCCTAGGTAGGAGTGTCAACCCAACCTTCTTTTGCTGAAAATATGTGGAGAGAGATCCAAAAAGTAGGAATCCCTAGTTTCCGTAGTTGCACAGTGTCTTCTTCTCAGGTTAGCTCTGATTCCATGTTATATTTTTAACATAAAATTTAGCATTATATTAGGATCTTTAACTGAGAGAATAACAACCACAACAATCAAACACAAGAGACAATGAACATAGTGTTTTTCCTTGAGGAAACCATAAATGGAGAAAACCCCGCAACTTCCTCAAAGATAAAATCAGCACCAAAAGTAAGACCCCAAAATAGTAAGATGATCTCCCGACAGCAGTAGCCTCTTTCTTCCTAGCCCCAGTGTCTTCTTCTTCCTCAAATATGCGCTACAACTGAGTGTGAGTGAGCGTGTGATAAATAGAGAGGCTCACTCTCTATTTATACTAATTTTCGACTTGACAATAACCTACTAGGGCCGACTTCTCTAGGAGAGTATAATACCCTAGTGCCTCGGAACTGCAGAGACTTTAACCCTTGATCAATAGGAGGGTTACCCACAATGACTTGACATGACTTGTTTACATTATAGAACCTCCTGATAGGAACATCGGGGCATGACATGATTCAAATACATTACAGACACATCCCGGAATAAACATCGGGGTACAATACATAAGAAATACAAGTGAATACATTCCGAAGTTACAATTACATTAACAAAGTGAAATTAAGCGTACTACCTTTAGGTTCATATGATGTTTTAATAGGCATGGATTGGCTAGAAAAACATAGAGTAGTGTTAAATTGCTTTGAGAAAACATTTACATGCCTAGATGAAAAAGGAGAAACAGTTATAGTAAAAGGAATACCTAGAAAAGTTTTTGTTAGATAGATTTCATCTTTGCAAATGAAAAAGTCTGTAGGTAAAGGTTGCAAATTTTTTGTTGTGCATGTAATGAATGACAAAGACATGAATAAAGAAGATAAATTAAAATTTGACAATATACTAATTTTAAAAGAATTTTTAGATGTATTCCCATAAGAGATTCCAGGTTTACCTTCGAAAAGACAATTGGATTTTAATATTGAATTAGTACCGGGAGTTGTACCCAATTCAAAGGCTCCTTGTGAGATGAATATCCTATAACTTAACGAATTAAAACTACAACTACAAGAGTTAATAAATAAAAATTACATAATATCAATTGTATCCCCTTGGGGAGAACATGCCTTATTCGTTAAAAAGAAAGTTGATACCTTACGTTTATGTATAGATTATTGTCAGTTAAACAAAATGACAATTAAAAACAGATATCTATTTCCCTGCATAGATGATTTGTTCAACCAGATACGCTAAGCAACGATATTCTCAAAAATAGACTTGATATATGGATATCATCAAGTCAAGATTAAATATGAAGATATATTTAAAACTGCATTCAGAACCCGTTACGGGCATTATGAGTTTGTAGTTATGCCATTTGGGCTAACAAATGCTCCAACATCTTTTATGTGTTTAATGAACAACGTCTTAAGTAAGTATATGGATAAATTCGTATTTGTGTTTATCGATGACATACTAATTTATTCAAAAACAAAAGAAGAACATGATGAACATTTACAGATAATATTACAAGTTTTAAGAGAACACAAACTATATGTTAAATTCAATAAATGTGAATTCTTTAAGGATAAAATACAATATCTAGGCCATGTGATATCCAAGGAAGGGATATCAGTGGATCCTGATAAAATAAGATGGCATGCTCCTAAGGATGTATCAGATGCACGATCGTTCATGGGGATTACATGTTATTATCAAAAATTCATAGAAGGATTCTTGAAGATCGTGAATCCCATAACATCCGTACATAAAAAAAGAAAAATATTTGTATGGGATTTAAAATGTGAAGAAAGATTTAAAAACGTTAAAAGAATGATTAACCACTGCACATATCTTAAAAATAACATATCCAAATAAGGACTTTGTTGTATGCACTGATGCATGTAATGAGGGTCTAGGTGGAGTGTTAATGCAAGGTCATGTAATATCATATGAATCAAGAAAGTTTAAAATAAATGAAAAGAATTATGCTGCCACTACTACCCAGAAGGGGGTATTAAGACAATAATTTAGACAATATTTTAGTAAATTGTCTCAGCTTAAGACAAAAACAAAATTGTGTATTGTCTTAAATATTGTCTTTAAGCGGGTGTCTTAAACTATTGTCTTAAATTTAAGACAATTTTTTGTCTTAAATTTAATACAAAAAATTGTCTTAAATTTAAGACAATAGTTTAAGACACCCGCTTAAAGACAATATTTAAGACAATACACAATTTTGTTTTTGTCTTAAGTTGGGACAATTTACAAAAAATATTGTCTCAATACCCCCTCAATGTAGTAGTGATAAAATGCAAATATTTATGATAAGGAGCAATGGAATCAAACCACCAACCTTTTGCATTATATAATGCAACTGCTCTACCATTGAGCTAGCACCCTTCAAATACTCAATGTATGTCACTCATTCATCTATAATTCTCATGGAATTAGCAATAAACACAAGAAGCCTGAAATACTCAGTGAAATACTCAGTGTATTTCACTCATTCATATCATGAAGTCTTCCCACGAGGCCCTATAACATGAGGTGTTTGGAGGGAATGCTATTATACCTTACGTTGCTTTATGGCCCACCTCCCTCCCAGAAATAACTTATATGTTTCATCACCATGAAGGCTTCCAAGTTCCTAGTTTCAAGTCGATGGATCTATCGGGTTCTCTCACTTTCATTTTGATTTAGCCAATTAGCTAGTTTCCCACACGGTTTTTCCTTCCAATAAAGCCAGGTGGGAGGCAGGCACCGGGGGTGTTTAAGTCAATCCAAAAAGCTTCTCCAAATAGGGTGAAACCCACTTACTATTCATATGGTGACGCACATTTAAAAAAAAATTGGTGTGGACGAGGTTGTAGACATATTCTCCATCTAAATTCTAAAACTCAAATTATAAGTAACTCAATTCATAGTTCACAAAACACCACATTAAAAACCCACAACACTTTCCAACTCTCCTATCAATCCCCTGCAATTTCAGCTTCAGCTCATTGGAAACACTCATGTTGCATACATTAACTTCAAATTACAACTAAGTAGTGGGGAATTCATATAAATCTCATAAATAAGTGGGATTTCCATGGATCATTCACAACATCTATTTTGGAAAAAATTTAGTCATAATTTTTGGAATCGGAGATGGCATAATGTGAATGTTACAAGCATTTTTGAAGTTAGCAAAATTTAATCAGAATACTCGAACATATAAGGTGCTAAGGTTACATAATATGGGTGCCATGGAACAACAGTTAATCATTCACACATAATTAATATGTTGTGTGCAAGGCACACTTTCGAAATGTATTATGGCTACCATTGTTTTTCGATTATCCATGCAATCTCATAACCAATTTTGGTTCCCGTTGTATCACCATTATTAATGGAAATGGGGAATGATAGATTGAGTGCTCTGCCAGATAGGTTGCTTTGCTCTTACATCCTCTCAAAGATATCTCTCAAAGATGCAATACGCTGCTCTATTCTTTCTCAGAGTTGGTGATCTCTCTGGACTTTATTACCCCATCTCAATTTCACTGATGAGTCTGCTAAGTCCATCCTCTGTTCTGGATTACTGGATACAAATAAAAAAAGAAAACGAGCAGTTGATAACGTCCTTCTATTTCATTCAGCTCAACTTGAAAGCCTCCAGCTCTGAGAGTTATTTCTGAATAGTGGCCACAATCAAGAGAAGTAGGTTTCTGAATGGTTTTGGAAATGAATTCATTGGGCCTATTTCAAAAGAGTAAAACAAATAACCATCACAGATACTTACCGTAAATATAACCGTTTAGATGTTCCAACTTCTCTCTTTTCCTGTGATTGCCTCACATGCTTGAAGCTTATGCATTTTACATTTACAAAATTACCTCCTTGTTTCTGTGGTTTACCATTTCTTAGAACTTATTCTCTGCCCTGTATTGATATAAATGATGAAATAATTGAGAAACTGGTAGCAAAATGCCATCCTTGAAAATTTGACTGTCAGCCATTGTAAAGGGCTGAGCGATTTGAAAATATTTGTTGTCAATCTCAATTATTTGAATTTGACAAGGGATTGGTACCTAGCTTCATTGAGAGTGAAGTCCCCACAGCTCCAGAACGTCATAGTAGATAGTTGTTACTATATGTTCAGGTTGGAACTCAGTTTTTGGGAGGATGTACATTTGTACACAATGGAGCATAAGCTATTTAAAGGACTTGTAGAGTTCTCAACCATAAAATCATTGAAAATGATTACTCTTTATGATTTCACTACACCAATTCTTCATAGTTTTCAACTATTAAATCATTGAAAAATAATTACTCTTTATGATTTCACTACACCAATTCTTCCTCTACTATGTTTCATTCCATCCCATAACTATCTTTTAACTATGTTGCATTCCACAACTATCTTTTAACCATTTGATCCAGCCACAAACTATATGGATATACTGGTTATACCTACAGTTTATATACATGCTTATTTATCTACCACAATATGTTCTCAATATGATTAATGTGGTTATTCAAACTTGTACTAAACCTTATGTCGATGTGGCATCACACTGCAAGAAAATCTTGAGTATCCCATGTGGATGTTGAATCAGAGTGCAAGATCTTGATCCCAAGATAGAAATTTCATTTAATAAGACAAACTAATAATCAAATATTTTTCAGAGTTGCAAAATTATTGAGCAAACGCATATAGAAGTTAATAACTGTCAGTCTAGATGAGAATTATACAGAGTGATTAAATGTATACTTATACCTATAATCAGTTTATTCAGGAAATTCATATCGCAGTTAATAATTGTAAGCCTAGATGACTATTATACAGAGTCATTAAATGTATAATTATATACCTATAAGCAGTTTTTATTTCCAAAATTCAGGACTAAGAAAGAAAATCAAAATCAAAATGATCAATATGGTCATTCCATACCCTTTGAGGAGCAGGTTGAAGAATAATTCTTGCTTTCGTAATGACTCCGAATTGTCCTAGTCCTCCAAGTGCACCAAAATAGAGATCGGACTCGTTCTCTGCACTGCACGTTATCATTTCTCCTTCACCTGTAATGACATATGAGGTCAATACAGTTGAAATTTAAGCGAACTTAAGAAGCTATAGTATTTGTTTAAGTAGAATTTAAAACTATTATCTAAGGGAAAATTGAATCTTGGAAAAGATTAATGAACATATAAACAGGTAAAGTGTTTGATAAATGTTTATAGACACATTCAACCACTTAGTTTTGTAAAGATAGTTAAGTATTAAACAAACATTAACATAAATAATTTTATATCCATTATTCATAACAAACTATTAGAGTTAATATAACCTTAAAACAAATACTATTTAAAAACAAAATGATATGAAAAAACAAAAACAAATTGTTACAATTTTCTTTAACGACTCTTTAATTAAAGTTTCTTTAAATCTTAATCAAGATGCATTTAAACATAAAAAGATATAACTACCATTAAATGAACCCATCTTGTCACACTTAATTAATGTTTTTTTTTTCAGATGTAAATATCCACGGGAAACCCAGCAATACTTCCCCACATTAGTGGATGGTAGAGGTGGTAAACCGCCGGCCATCCTCGCAGAAGGCCTAACCCCAAAGGACTCANAACGGAGAGAGCACGTCTTACCAATTGAGCTAACCCTTGGGGCTCTTAATTAATGTTATTGATCTGCTCAAACAAATCCAAAATCTAAAATAATATCTAAATACCTATAGACATAATAACCTATCAAATGTTTTTAAATGTAACTTCTCCTAACACTAAGATGGATCCAAAACTGATTTAATAACAGAAGATAGGTCAAAATTTGCAGTCAAATATTCTAAGTTGATCTCAAGAAAACCTGTAACAATTTGTTGCTGCAATATGTTGCTGATTTGCCAACAAAATCGAGACGTCTGGCCACTTCTTCCAGCATTTGACAGAGTCTCTCCATTGGAAATATCAGTATAATCAATCCATGAGTGAGGAGAAATTCCTACATCCAGTGTAGCCCTCAGCACATCAACCCACAACTCACCCGCCATAGCCTGGCCACCTATAGAATGATCGTTGCCTCTGGCACCAATTTTTAACTTGGGAGACATAGCTGCCATTCTTATCAACTTACTAATATCTTATCCTGAGGCTGGAGAGAATATCAGTAGGCTTATTGTGATATATACCACCTAAATAATTAGATGACTCTTTTATCGAAGGTCCCTTAAATACTATACTTCCTTCGAATTCGGCTACTATAAGCGTTTCCCATAATTTCTTATCATGGTCGAAAGAGATCATGCAACCTCCATATGAATTATCTCCTCTTAATCTCCTTATTAACGATACCAACATAAAAAATTCCAGCCATCTCATGTTCATCACTGGTATTACTGACGAAACAAATATCAGAATTCGATTGTTCAAAACTGTCCCACTGCTGCCAATATTTATAGAGATATTCTTATGTATATGTAAACTCTATTTGCCAGTATTTATAGAGATATTCTTCTGTATATGTAAACTCTCTAAACAACTGCTCATAATTTTCTTTAATGCTCAAGGTGTTTCCTTTTCATAGAGAAAAACCATATTCAAAATAAAGTTTGGAACGCTATTTAGAGGATTGAACTCAATGGTAAGGTCTAAGGCACACCAACCACAACATTCCCAGATCAAAGTGCAATATAAATTATTATAACACCATGTTAAGTGATTTTAAATTAAAAGGAAGTGCATCAAAATGCTGGAACAAAAACAATAAAACCATGTATAATAAAAATAATTAAAGAACATGTTATTTATAAACAATAAAACCATGTATACTAATACTAATGAGAGAGAGCATGTTATTTATTAACATTTATAAAATAATATAAGGTTAAGAACCAACTAGTACACACTATGAGTAGTAGGACATGGCATCAATGTGTTATGTAAAAGTTATCATGCTCACTCTTGATTTTTCAAACGTCCCTAGGCTTATCTCCATAAATAATTTATCCATCATGGATTTCATGTCGTACTACTTAGATACCACTCATCATTATCTTATTTTCTTTGATTTTATTTTGTATAACTTAGCTACCACTCATCATTCTCTTCTCGTCTTGGATTTTATTCAGTATTACTTATTAGCTAGCACTCATCGTTCTCTTCTTTTATTTTGGAGAGGTCTGCAAGTAAAAATCCCATTTGAAGGAAAAAGTATTCATTCCCATTGAAGATGTCGTCCAGCTAGAGATCTCAAATCATTTCAATCAGTGAAGGTTAGGCCATACGAAAAAAGATTTTGAAGGTGGGTGAAACTGGAGGAAATCCAGCAATCAAATTCAAAAATATTTTCTACGTCTTATCCCGAAAGAAAGAAAGATTGGCCATCCATCAGCCTTCATATAAAAAACAAATGGACTAGCCCTGAAAGATATTTAAGTAAATCATAAAATGTGCAGAAAATAATAGACCTTACCTTTTTTCCATCTTAAAACTAAGAGACTATACTTTTCTGTTTCATGCATTTCATATGTTAGTAATTCTCCACAACCATATATTACATGACATGGAACTGCAAACAATAAATCTAACACACCTAATAATGGCCTATGTATGCATCCAACCCACTGTAACTTTGAAATGTTGCTTTTAAGCTTTTCACATACACATCGTCGGTGTTTTCTAGATAGACAGAGACTCTATATTTCTCCTCCAAACCAATAATTTGAGGAAGCAAAAAATAACTAAACTTGATCATCCAACCAAATCTAATCTTTGGCCATATCCTAGATCGCTATTATGCTCATGAAATTCACTGTCATGATCTAAAATAAACAATAATCCTCTGCAAAATAAATTATAATTAATGAACGATACTTCCAGCATACCATCAAAATGAGGAATTTAGAAAGGGGATAATGTAAAAAAACTAAAAGCAACCACATAAAATCTAATCATGATATAGTTAAAATTTAAAGAAAACATTAATTTAAAAGGTTACTTTTTAAGCTAAATTAGACAGAAAAAATAATGAATGGCTACATCTTATACATACAGATTCATTGTAGATGACAGACTGTGTAGCATGCTCAATCTTACTGGACTGTCTCCCCCACACACATACGATCAGGCCGAAAAGGTGTTTGATTGAGGTCAGTTGCATATAATCATCTACCATGAAGAAAGCAAGAGATCTCTCCCTGTCTGTAGGGGGTTCATGTCGCATTCCAATTCTAGTAGTTCTCATTGGATCATCCATCCCATCCTTTGAGATACTTGATCTAAGTCGATCAAGTGTCTGTTGCTTGGGTAATAAATGGATTAATGCATAGTTTGTATGTTGATATGATAATAGGGTAGAGCTATATTACAGTAGAGATGCAAGGAGATATGCTTAGGGATTTATCATAAAGAATGAAATAGATCACTAAGCTAATAGATGAGGGGGAACAATATAATTGAAAAAGATGAGCTTCACAAAGCAGTGATGATGAAATAATGCTGAAAAATCATGAAAATATGCTTAAAGAATGTAGTTTCCTATACAATCATGAAAAGAAACCAGCCTGCAATGCAAAACCTGATACATATGGTAAAAACTTGCCTCAAGAATGCACCTTATTTCTATTGTTCCATGGGTTAATTTGAATTTGATTGTTCCAACGATATGATTTGCAAGATGGTCAGGAAAAAGAAACGATTTTGATTACCTCCAACTTCGATTTCAATTCTTGGATCTATGCAGGAACACAAGAATGACTTGGAAAAATCTCCATGGAAAATCCCAACTTGGTTTCCCTCCAATATCAAATTTGTTTCTAAATAATAAAACAAAAAATCAAAAAAACATATAAAATAAATATAAATATTTTAGATAGAATGCTTATTTTCTCTTAAAAGAATTATTCTTAAATATTTCTAAAAGGATAAAAATAGTCTAAATTAGAATTTGAGACAAAAGCTAGTTTTGCTTTTAAAAAACGTCTTAAACAACCCCACCTTGTACTAGTTTACCTATGATTTAGAGTTGGCCGCCATAATACATGCCTTGGAAATGTGGTGCCATCATCTAATTGGTAGAAGATTCTTAACACAAGGCAAGCAAGATGGTTAGCTTACCTTAACGAATATGATTTCGAGATCAAACATATAAAAGGAAAGGAGAATAAGATGGTTGATGCCTTAAGAAATGAAAATCTAAATTTTATAGCCACTGTTAGAAGCTATGAAACAGAATTGGATGATAAGTTTGAAGACGGAGTAAAAATGGATAAAGATTATTAAATTTAAGAGAAAAAGTTACAGAAAACGAATCTGAAAATATAAAATAGATTTCAGTTTGAATGAAAAAGGTTTAATGTTGTTGTATAAAAATAGACTTTATGTACCTAATGTACCAAAAATTAAATTGTTGATCTTAAATGAAGAACATAAGAGTCCTCACTGAGGACATCCTGGTTACCAGAAAATGGTAACAATGATAAGAAAATATTATTTTTGGCCTAATACGAAAAATGAAGTGGTTGAATACATAGCTAGGTGTATAAAATGGCAACAGGTTCAAGCTGAGCATCGACACCCAGCAGGTCTTTTGTAACCATTACCAATTCCATATTGAAAATGGGAAAATATCACCCTTGATTTCATAATAGGACTGCCTAAAAATCAAAAGCAAATTGATTCTGTGATGGTAGTGGTAGACAAACTTAACAAAGCAGCTCATTTTATACCTGTTAAAACTATTTATAAGGATACTAATATTGCTGATATTTTTATGAAGGAAATTTTTCGATTGCGGGAATAGCTCACCAAGTGCACCTCACTCCATAGAGCTGAAATATGGTGATAAGACTTGAGATGGAAGGAAAAACAAGTTGAACTTGATGTGTCCACAATATGTTGTAGCTTGCACCTGTAACTTATGACTCCATTTAATATCCTTGAAATACCTAGGTGGTCTCTCCAAATACCAACTAGGATGGGAATCTTTCACCCTCGAAATTGGCTAAGGTATGAACTAGTCTTCCACTAGCTCTCTCTTTTCTCAATAGAAAATTTCACAAATGATCAAAAGGTTCTTCTCCTGGTTCATCCCTATATTTTATAAACATTAGTGGTCTTCTAAGTATCCAAATCCATCCATAAATCAAAGCCAATTCGAATTGGTGTCATAGATGTCATAAATGTAAGGGGAATCTATCCAAGTGTCCATGAAATTCCCATTTGTCTCTTCCTCTCCCATGTAAGTTACAATTCATCCCAAATTCAACCTATGAAGTATATGGACCAGTATATTAACTTCATAATCCATCCCAAAACATTAGGCCTCCCATAGATTTGAAATTATAGAATGAGGATGCCATTTAACATAGGAATTCTAGCTTGAGTGGGCCCCATAGTCTCCATGTGTCTCCATTTTCCATAGCCATTTCATTTTTCACTTGCATTCATTTAATTAAATCCATTAAATAAATATTTATTCCTTCTAATGTCTAAACACCATTTATTAGCTCCCTTATTAACTTCCCAATGTTTCCACCCAACCTAGGGAACTAGTAGGATTGATAGAGTTTTCCTACTATACAATTATTTGAATGGGGACATTACAGTCCTCCCCACCCAATATTGCTTGTCCTCAAGCAATTTCAGATTTAGATGCTGCAAAACATTCTCCTCTTCCCATGTGGAATCTTCACTTGGTAGATCCTTCCATTGCACCAAGTATTCTTTGATTGTTCTGCTTCTCAATCTTCTCTCCCTTGTCTTCAAAATTCTTTCCGAAATAAGTGTGAGTTGTCCTTCTTCATCCAAAGGAGGGAGTGTATCTGAAATGAAAATTTTCTGACCAATAGCTTTATTGAGACAAGAAACATGAAATAAATTATGAATTTTACTCCCTTCCTGAAGTTCCAACTCATATGCTACTTCTCCAATTTTCTGGATTACCTTGTAGGGCCCATAGTATCTTGGTTTTAGCTTTTCTGCTCCATTCATTTTGAGAGATGTTCTTTTGTATAGATGAAACCTCAAATACACTAAATCATAAACCTGAAAGGTTCTTTCCTCTCTATGTTTATCTGCATATTGTTTTTTCTAATTTTGGGCAACCTGCAAATTGTCTTTTAAAAGCTTTAAAATTTCTTGGCTTTCTTCCACCCAATATTTAGCTTTTGGAGCTCTACTATCACCAAATATCATATCAGCAAATGTAATTGCATCATAACCATGTAATTCTCTAAAAGGAGACATCCCTATTGACATGTGAAAGGTGGTGTTATAGCAAAACTCACCCAATGTAGCCATTTTGTCCAAGCTTTTTGTTGTTCTCCCACATAGTTTCGGAGGTACCCTTCCAACCATTTATTCACCCTCTCTGTTTTTACATCAGTTTGGGGATGGTATCTTGTACTTGGAGTCAACTTAGTGCCCACCAACTTGAAAATTTCTTGCTAAAAAGCACTCATGAATCTACCATTTCTATCACTCACAATGCTCTTGGGAAGCCCATGCAGTCTAAAGATTTCTTTGAAAAAAAGGTCAGCCACTTGTGCAGCACTAAAAGAGGATGTAACAGAAAAAAATGGGAAAACTTAGTCAATCTATCCAATACCACATATATGCAATCCTTGCCCAAATATTTGGGCAAACCGGTGATGAAATCCATTGATATACTATCACATTTTTACTCCAGAATGGGAAATGGTTGTAATAAACCAGTGGAGTGTGTGAGTTATGATTTGTTTTGCGGACATACCTTGCATTCATTCACATACTTCCGAACATATTCCTTCAGCCCCTTCCAATAGAACCTTAGAGTTAGTTTCCTATAGGTTTTGAAGATCCACAGATGGCCTGCTAGTGGGGAATCATGTGCTTCTTGCAAAACTTTGTACTTAAGATTTGAATCTTGAAATAAATAAATTATGCCCTTATAGTATATCATCCCATTCAAAATTATGTAGTTATCATCTCCCATGATTCCATCTAATACATCACAATCAAACTTATCTATGGCATATCCAACTAGTAGCATTTCTTTCCAATTTTTAGCAATGTCCATAAGAGAAAAAGAAGGTCTTCGAGATAATGAATCTACTACACTTTTGTTCTTTCCTTTCACATATTAAATGTCAAAATCATAAGCTTGGATCTTGCTTACCCACTTTTGTTTCCTCCCATTTAGATCCTTTTGGGTAAGGAAGTGTCTTAGACTATTGTGGTCAGTTTTCACCACAAACTTGTTGCCTACCAAGTATTGTTGGAATTTGGCCAAGGCATGCTGATGGCCAAAATATCTTTTTCATATATGGAGTAAACCTTTTCATGAGGCTGCAACTTTCTGCTCTCAAAGGCTATAGGGTGTTGGCCTTGCTTTAGGACAGCCCCTACTCCTTCACCTAAGGCATCACATTCAAGAACAAAAGGCTAAGAAAAATCAGGTAATGCAAGTATGGGACAACTACTCATTACCTCTTTCATTTTTTGGAAGGCCTTTTCAGCCTCTTCATTCCACTTTAAATCATCCTTCTTAGTCAAATCAGGGATTAGAGAAGTCAACTTGGAGAACCCTTTCACAAACCTCCTGTAGTATGTACATATTCCAATGAAGCCTCTTAATTCTATGATGTTTTTTGGTGATGGCCATTCTAAGATAGTGCTAACATTTTCCATGTGCACTTTCACTCCATCTTTCCCAATAATGTGCCCAAGACATAATATTTCTTTCATCTCAAATTCACATTTAGACATCTTAGCATACAAAGACTGTTCTTGCAAAGTTTTCAACACAATATTTAAGTGTTGCAAGTGCTCTTCCCAAGTTTTATTGTAAATGAGAATATCATCAAAGAAGACTAAAACAAACCTTCTGAGCTGCTTGCAAAAGATTCTATTCATACATGCTTGAAATGTAGCTGGAGAATTAGTCAACCCAAATGGCATAATAAGAAACTCAAAGTGACCATAATGACATCGAAAAGCAGTCTTTTGCACATCTTCCTCCTTCATCCGAATTTGGTGATAACCAAATCTAAGGTCAATTTTGGAAAATTACTTAGATCCAAATAGCTCATCAATCCTAGGAATAGGATATCTATTCTTGATGGTATTCTTTTTCAAAGATCTAAAGTCTATACACATCCTCAAAGTTCCATCTTTTTTCTTTACCAATTCTACTGAAGAAGCATAAGGGCTAGAGCTTGGTCTAATGAGTCCCAACTCTAAGAGTTCTTGAATGGTATTCTCAATATCATCTTTGAACTTCTTGGGATGTCTATAAGGTGGTATCTTAATGGGTGAAGTGCCTTCCTCCAAAACAATATTATGCTCAACCCCCCTATCGGGTGGTCTACCATGTTGAAGATCTCTGAAAACTTTTTCATATTTGTGCAAAAGTGTCTCTATATATTTTGGGTGTTTAACAACTCTGATTTTTGGCTTGGGAGAGGTGATATAACATTCAGCAGCCCATTATATATCCCCATGCCTCAATATATATCTCATACTATTGCAATTTACTACTTGTTTTGGGTAAGTGTGCTTCCCTCTCACAACCCTTAGTACCCCTGTTGAATCTTGAAATTTCATTTCAGGAATTTGATAATTTACTGAATTCTCTCCTATAGAAAACATCCATTGCACTCCCAATACTACATTAGTATCAGCAACATCAACCACATAAAAACTATCAACCGTAAGTATAGTTACCTATGGTGACTTGCATCCTTGGAACCCATGTATTACATTGCATTATGTTGTGACCTGGAATGACAATTGTCATTAGAGGAAATTTCAACTCAAAATCAGCCTCCTAAGGAAAATTAATAAAATAATAGTTAAAATAATAAAATAATATTTATTAATTTTGGAGGAAGAAAAGAAAAAAACTATTTTTTTTGTTCATATTTTCGACATATCTCCCTGTGTTTTTACTCAAATTTCAATAGGGAGAGCTCTATGGATGCAAAATTTAATTATACATCCAACTTGTACCCACTCGGCACACTTTTGATGGGCCCCACTACCCCAAAAACAAGAAATACCTGAAAAAACGTGATGATGATGTTCCAGCGAGCTCTCCCGATCGAAATTTGAGTAAAAACATAGGGAGATATGTCGAAAATACGAACAAAAAAAGGAGTTTTTTGTATGATACCTATCCCCAAATTTATACTAAAAAATTGTTTAGTACCTATACGGTATTTCAAATTTAAAGCAATTTCATTTTCTAACACGTGATGACATGGAATTTGAATTAGAGTTAAAAGGCCCATTTTTAGTTGAAATTTCCTGCAATGGAAGCCATTGAATGGTTCACATGGTATATTTATTTTCTTCACCATCTCTGCATCAATGAAATTATTTGTAGCTCCTCTATATACCAAAATTGAAGCTCTTTGTCCCAATACCACACCCTTCAATCGAATAGTGTGATAGCGAGGCACTGTTGAAAGTACTCCCATTTTTGCTTTGTCTGGTGAAGGTTGATTGTCTTCTTGTTTTTCTTCTTCAGTTGTTGTCTCATATGCCTCCTCCTGATCTGAAGTGTTCTCCTCTTCATCCATACCCCCTTCATACCCATCATTATCAGAAAATACTTCTATGTATTGAGCCTTTCCTTTAGCAAATTTATGCCCCGATGTCCATGACTGGAAGCATGTGAAGCACAATCTTTTCCTTCAACGTTCATCCTTGTTTTTTCCTTATTTCTTATTCTTTTCAAATGTATCCTTTTTCCAAAACTTCTTATCAGGTGCATCCTTTTTCCAAGGCTCTCTTTCAACTTTGAAGTTAGGATTGGGAGGAAATCTTGTTCTATGAAGCACATTTTGAATATCTCTAGTCAAGCTCATTGCATCATTTAAGTTAGTAGGCTTGTGGGATTTGACCAAACCTTTTAAGGGTTCTTACAAAACTTTAGTGAACAAAAATACTAACCTTCCAACATATACATCAACCACCTTAACTAATAATCTTTGGAATTCCAACATATACTCAATAGGAGTGCCTACCTACTTCAATTGTGCTAGTTCTTTGAAAGACAATTTTGGATCTTTTTGCTCAAACCTTTCTAATACCCTGTCAATAAATTCCCCATATGTTTTTACCTGATCATGACCCAAGGTTTTCAAGCCATGGAACCACCATTCATTGGCATCTCCATCCAAGTGCAAAATAGCCATTTTTAAAGCATCTTCTTCCACAATTGGATTCAGCTAAAAATACACATCCAATTTTTGCACCCAAGTGTAAGCAGAACTTTGAGGTGAACCCTTCAAAAGTAGGAAGTGGCACTTTACCTATGGCACAATTCAATTCTTTGTTTTGATGTAGATACTTATTGTCCTCCTTCTTTTTGAGTTTGTTTTTCATGGTGAAGTACTGCTCAAATGTTATACTTCTCCTACACTCTTCACCCAATTTAGCCCATTCTTGTGTCATTGTATCAATTTCAAATTGAATGTTAGTCTCTTATTTGGGAATAATAAATTTATTTGCAGTAGGCCTTGGTGCGATCTGAAATGCATGGGGTCTATTATGGGGTCCTGTTCTTCAGAAGATATTCTCACCTATTGTCTTATTTTCCTATGAGTGTAAACCACCGTTGTCTCCTATCACTCTTAATTTGCTTCCAAATTGGATAACCAACAATTCGAATCCTTTCATAAGCTGGTGGTTCATGTTCTTGGTTATTTCATCAAATAGAGGTTGTATGAGTTTAATATATTCAAGCTTTTTATGATCAGTGGTTCCCTTTCCCTCACTAGTCATAGTTTCAACAAAATGTACCTCTTCTTCTACTACTTCTTCTTCAACAAAAACACCTTCAACTACAGGATCTAAGGGTGGTGGTTTATTGCTTTGACTCCTTTTTAATACCATCAGGTGCAAATTCCATGCTCTGATACCACTTGTAATGTCCATTTTTTAATTTTTTACCAAAATGCCCAATTTTCCAATTTTTTCACAATTTTGGCTCTTTACTAGTTTTAGTGTCTTGGTCTCCAAATCAGCGCAATTGCTCCCAAATATTCAGAGAAGGTGTATAAATGATATAATAACTTAATTATTAGTTTCATGGATTTATTATGGCCCTTTAATCAGTTATGCGAGTCTATACTAAATTATGAACAAGATAGATGATTTTACTAGTAATTTTGGGTTCAAATCCCCTTGGGGTAAGTGATAGAAATGGCTTCCCAAATGTGCAGAAACCCATAGAATTATTAAATTGAAGTAGGGGATGTGTAGAATACATTATTAGAGACTCATATGCATAACCAATCGAATTCTCATGGTTTTTATCACTTCTTGCAATCAAATATAAAAACTAGTTTTGGACCCTTGGGGAAATGAGGTGTAGTTTTCCCCAAATGCTATGAAATTAGACCCAATAGCCACAAATTATAAATTACTGAAAATGAAACCCATAATACACTTTAATTACAGTCCATTCATTCATAAATCATCAATAGTTCATACATCCATTCGAATCCATCAAGATTACAAGAGTTTACAACAAGACAGTGGGGAAATGGCACTGTTTCTTCAATATTGAGCAATAATACATGATATTTCTTGGAATTTCGACATGAGAGATTTATAAACTTAAATATAAGAGAATATACATTATAATACAAAATACTGAAGCAATATAATCTCCCTCAAAGAGGTGAATATCTCACCAAGTGTGCCTCACTCCATAGAGTTGAAATGTGGTGATAAAACTTGAGATGGAAGGAAGAACAAGATGAACTTGATATGTCCACGAGTTGATATAGATTGCACCTATAAATTATGACTCCATTGAATCTCCTTGAAATACCTGGGTGGTATCTCCAAACACCAACTAGGATGGGAATCTTTCACCCTCAAAATTGGCTAAGGTATGAACTAGTCTTCCACTAGCTCTCTCTCTTCTCAATAGAAAATTTCACAAATGATCAAAAGGTTCTTCTCCTGGTTCATCCCTGTATTTTATAAACATCAGTGGTCTTCTAAGGTTCCAAATAAATCCATGAACCAAATCTAAGTCGAAATGGTGTGGCTGCTCATGCTATGCCATGTGGCCTCTCTCTTCACCTTCCCTCTTCTCCCAAATTCGAGTAGAAGCCTCTTAGCCTTCTCTAAATCCCATGAGCACCCTATAAGATGCTATATTCAGGCCTAACATGTCATATATGTTAGAATTTCATCCTTCATATCTAACTTTTTTCATAACTGTCATAGAATCTCCATCATTGGTGTCATAGATGTCATAAATGTAAGGGGAATCTAGCCAAGTGTCCATGAAACTCCCATTTGGATCTTCCTCTCCCATGTAACTTACAATTCATCCCAAATTCAACCTATGAAGTATATGGATGAGTATATTAACCTCATAATCGATCCCAAAACATTAGTCCTTCCATAGATTCAAAATTATAAAAGGAGGATGTCATTTAACATAGGAATTCTAGCTTGAGTGGGCCCCATAGTCTCCATGTGTCTCCATTTTCCATAGCCATTTCATTTTTCACTTGCATTCATTTAATTAACTCCATTAAATAAATATTTATTCCTTCTAATGTCTAAACACCATTTATTATCTCCCTTATTAACTTCCCAATGTTTCCACCCAACCTAGGGAACTAGTAGGATTGATGGAATGTTTCTGTGATGCAATTATTTGAATGGGGACATTACAATGCTCCCAAGAAAAGAGGAACTGAGCAGATGGCTCATTAAATTACAAAACTAACCAAAAGACCTAGGCAATCATATATATACCCATCGAATGAGCAGGAGGATCACTACATTCTAGAGATTAGACCTTGTGGTTTTGCTAGAAACTAAAAAGTTAGGCACACAAGAGGAATTCGATGAGGGGAAAGCTAAAGTGAGTTGATAGAGTTTTGACAGAAAATGTGACTACTAAGTTACAGAGAGGATTGATTAGGATTCTACATAGTATCTTCATCCTGGTGGTTCAGGTAACAGGCTCGAGGATCCTAAAGCAAGTGATCTTGGCTTTCATGAGACGGTTGGTAGGAATGGTCTTCTTTGGATGCTTGTCTCCTTCTAAAGTTAATAGGTTCTATAATATTCTGGATTTATTATCTTAAATTCTTTATCTGTTATTTCTTAAGGATTTATGAATGAAGTTTCTAGAATTATTTATTGTTTTCAATATAAGTAGGAAAGTTTATTCCTGTAAATGACAAGCTTAGTATAGGAGAATGGACATTTACTGTTTAAACAAATTTTTCTTAGTAGAATGCATAAACTATGAATTTTAATAGTTATCCTATATGAGTCTCTTACGTTCGAAAGGCTTGATATTTTCCATAATTACTTAGTATCATTCTTCATATAGGCATAGCGTTTTTTCAAAAAAAAAGAGTTATGGTTAACTTTCATTATTTTAATAACGAAGCAGTATTAATAAAATATATATATAGTATTTACTACCAATAGCATATAGCCGAGAGGCATATAATTTATTTAAGTATCATTTCACATCTAGTCGAAAGGCTTAAATGGTTTTATCAGCATCATTTTGCTTGTACAGCCGAAAGGATTTTTTTTTCTTGTACAAAAAAGACTTAGGGTAAACAATACATTTAACAAATTAAAAGATTCGATATAACTATATAAAAAAACAAAATTTCCTTTATAAAAACTATTAGTACAAGTCAAAGGTTCGAAGCCTGTAGGGATTGTTTTTACCCAATAATTTATTAAATAACTGGAACTTATAACTAACATAGTGGTATATTAGATCTAACCATGGATCATTATAAACTATGCATAATCTTAATAGAATTTTTACAAATTAAACAAAAAAACAAACTTTATATAGTTTACTATAAAAAATGTTTAATAGGTCGAGGTTTCGAGGCCAGTAAAGGCTAATTTATCAAGAATTGTAAAATAACTGAAATCTACAGCATCAATGTCTAAATCCAATGAAAAGAGGTCGTAGTCGTAACCATCTTAAAAAACAGTTTGGAAACCCTTTAAAATCTATACGTAGTAGTCATATACAAATCTATTCACACAAAATAATTTACAGAGTAATAATAACAATAAACAAATTGTCTTTTACACAGAGTAGCTCTGGAAACAATAAATGTTTTAAACAAAATACAGAGTCATATTAATAATCAATATACCAAATTTCATAGTAGTATCGAGAGATAAAACAAAGTTACAAAGGTATGGAGTAATAATAAAATAGTATATCGGTTATAAAGTGTAATTGAGAGAAAATCGACGGATTTATACCAAGTTAGAGAGAAAACATAGAAGTTATTTATGCCTTAAAAACTTTATTAAATATTTACAGTCAAAGTTACAAAACAATTGTGAAACAACTTCCCACAAGACACATGGTTTGCAAACGAAATAGAAATTTAAATATCAACTCTATATAAATATCCCATTACAGCCCGAAGGTTTTTAAAAGCAATACATAACTCTACCAAACAAGAGGTATACCATCAAAACAAAAGGCGGCATGTGCGAAGCCGTGGATCTCCAAACGAAGCAACCAGAGAAACTCAGTACTGGCTTTTCCCTTAGCTTTCACAACGTCAAAAACTGTAGGGTTTAAAGGCTTAAGTTCTTACCGGAACCCTTAGGCACCACCCTCAACTCGAGCCCACTTTCAAGCCAAGCTTCATTGTTAAGCGACTGTTAAAAAACCTCTTGCCAAACAAACATTTGACAGAGGTTAAAAATGCTAACAATATAATTAAATTACAGTACAAAAACTGAAGAACAAAGCGACGAAGGAGAAACTTGTCGACTTCCTCTATGAAGGGTCGAGGCAGGAAGTCATAGACAGTGGAAGAAATAACACTTGAATGTGAATTTAAGGTGAAAAGAGTGGAATGCTGGAAGGGATGAGAGCCTTCATCTTTTCCCCACCATCCCCACGACGCAAAATAACAACGCAAAAGACTAAATTCTTTTTGGGTTTCACGTGCGCACATTTAAACCCACCATCTACCTCCACATAGATTAAATCTATCACCCATTTTCTCTAGATCTAGTTTAGAACACTTTCGAAGATATATCACTTTCATGGTATGAACAACATGAACTAGGTCGAGTATAGTATAATTGAACTTTTAACTTTTTGTAAATGCAAATAACCTTTGAACCCTTGTTTAACCTTCAGCCATGTTAGTGTCACCTTGGAAAATTTCCTTGGTTCTTAGTTTGTTTAGTAGCACAAGGAGGGGGCAACAAATCCTTTTTTAGAACACCTGCAATAGTACAAGGTTAAAGATGCATTATCTTATAGAAGCTAAGTAAGACCTTTAGCCTGTAACCCTAAGCAACATAATAGGGTTAATAAGAAGAGGGTCAAAAGTGTTAAGAACATGATGAATCTATACAAGTTAAACACACAAACTATAATTGATCACAAAGCAAGTACGATAATTCAATATTTGAAAACAAGGAATTTATCATAAGTCTCAACAGTCGTATCCAATAAAATGTCATATGAATCATTATGTAGAGATATTTTTCAAGTTTTTTTTTAATTTTCATTTTCAAAAAAGTTTTTATTATAAGCTAAATCCTAAGTTGAATTTCTAGATGTAGGGTTTACATTATGTAAAACCAGATTATCTCTTTTAATGATCTAAATCTTACGTATTAATTTTTTTTTTTACTTACGGAAAATTGGAGTAGTTACAACCTCCTATAAATCTAGAACTAACTTTGAATAGATCTTGAAACAGTAGAAAGCTCATTTCCTTTCATGTTACTTATCTTGTGTTAGTACATAATTTAGGTACCTATTCATCATCATATTTTCAATATGTGAACTGCCAAATTTTAATTAGCATAGGATTAGATAAGGTATATTTCTTTTAGTTTTAAGATTATATAAATTATAAATCACTTCTATATTTTATCAACTTTCCTCCAATGTTCTCTAGAATCCAACTGCAAACTTCACATATAGATAAGATAAATGGAGTAACATTTTCCTCACAAAAGAAATTTGTTTTCCTAGAACCATAAATATGTTGATTTACAATTGTTCTCAAGAGTGATGTCTTCCATCCTCCATTAATCCTTTTCTCGATGTTATAGTTCCACTTAAGATTGTGAACAAGGATAATGGCCATTCTTGATAAATCCATGCCATTATAACTTGCTTCTTCTAAACATGACTATAATTTACAAAACACAACCTTGCTTAACCCCTATATCACAATTAATTTATTTTATCGAGGCCTCATTATTACTAAACTTAGCAATAACTCGTTTACACAACCTTATTTCAAGAGCTCTCAACAACTATCACTCAAAACAAACGTTTAGCTCTTTTAATCTATTACAAAGGTTGTTGATAGGCATTGTATAAAGAATATTATTTCAATCAAATAAAAAAATTACTAATAGTTAGATTTTATTTCATTTATAAAGAATATTTGAATATTGGATTTACTTAATAAAATCATATTACTTTATTTATTTAAGGTAATAAAATTTTAAATAAAAATATGTAATTGAAGTTAAGAACAATTAAAATAATGCAAATATTAAGTATTTCTTATGTTATAATGTAACATGTCACTTCTTATTCTTATTTATAAAATGCTTTGAATTGGCTGACATTAGCTAGACTCTCACACCATATATCAAATGTAATTCTTATTTATAAAATGCTTTGAATTGGCAAGACTCTCACACCATATATCAAATGTAAATGGAGTTTTAGTGTCACACTTACTACATATTACCAAAATGAAGTTCAACTAAACCTTGTTCACACTCCTAATTACTAGATAAAATTCCACCTACTCATATTACCATGTCATTCATTTAATAACCTAACCTATTTTTCATTTTTTTAATTATTTATTACAAATTTTTTTAAGTAACATTACCATATCATTTAATCATTTAATGACATTAATTATCACATAACCTATTTTTCATTTTTTTAATACAATTTTTTTTTAAGAAAAAACATAAAATCAAAAACTTTTAATGTGCATATGCATTTTTTTTTTTAACAAAAATTCTAAAGAACTTATTTAATCAAAATTCCAAGTGAATTAATATATAAAACTTAATAATCACATATGAAAGTATTAAATCTCATATTGGTTATTTAATCCATGACCAGTTCATTATCAAACTTCGAAGTGAATTAGTATATAAAACATAATAATTAACCTCTGAAACTATTAAATCTCATAATGGTTATTTAATCCATGACCTTAGTTCGGAGTATAATATAGCAGCCCAAATAGATGCATGTACTAGTACCATACCTACACGCCGCAATTTTGTACCGCGTCCGGTGGTACTTGCTTTCGTCGATGTAGATTTTGTTCTAATATGTTGAATTTGAACGGGATTCACTTTTGATTTCGGCTCCGTTCTGTGAGATTCTTTATACGATAGAGGCGTAATCGTGTTTACGATAGGCGTATACTTTGTTTTCAGAATCTCCATTGTCAATGCCATAGACGCCTTCTCCTCTTCCAGTGATTGTATCTTCTGAATAAGTTGTTGAACCTCTGCAGCATGATCATGATCTTGAGTTACAGAAAACATACAATTATTCTCAACATCTGATTTGATTCCATTAACATTAGCAATATTGTCATCTTTATTATCATCCTGTAAGTGATCTTCAACATTTCTACCCAGTTGCATTCCCTGAAGCTCGGACCTTAGCGCTTCAATCTCTTCATCTTTCTTCTGAAGCTCGGCCTTTAGCGCTTCAATCTCTTCATCTTTCTTCTGAAGCTCTTCCAGTGACTGTGCTAGCTCTTGAACCTCGGCATTATCATGATCATGAGGTACAGAAAACATACAATTATTCTCATCATCTGGTTTGAATCTATTAACATCATCATCCTCTAAGTAATTACCTTCAACATTTCTACCCAGGTTCATCAGGCTCTGCTTGACAGACTGAAGCTCGGACTTTAGCGCTTCAATCTCTTCATCTTTTTTCTGAAGCTCGGAATTTAGCGCTTCAATCACTTCATCCTTTTTGTGAAGCTCTTCCAGTGACTTAAGCTGTTGAGCCTCAGCATTATCATGATCATGAGTTACAGAAAACATACAATTGTTCTCATCATTTGATTTGAATCCATTAACAAGAACGGTATCGTTATATTTATAATTCTCGTAACTGTCGTTGTGATCATCCTGTAAGTGATGTTCAACATTTCTACCGGCCAGTTGCATCCTCTGCTTCAAAGACTGAAGCAGCTCGGACTTTAGCCCTTCAATCTCTTTATCTTTTTTCCGAAGCTTGGACTTGAGAGATTCAATCTCGTCATCCTTTTCCTGAAGCTGAGACTTTTGCACTTCAATCATTTTATCTCTTCTGAGATTGTCGTACTTTAGCATATCATTCGCTTCTTCTTTTCTTTCGAGGATAAACTCGAGAGACGCCTTTTCATGTTCAATGTTTTCTTGTATTCTCTTGCACTGAGTGGCTTGCATCTTCATCTCATGTTTTTCTTGCTGGAGACGCTGCATCATAGCGAGCGTTTCGACTGCTCCTTCTTTGGAAGCGTTCCTCTCTGCGTCAAGATCGAGCATCAGTTTTTCTATGGTTTCGTGTTGCTTTCGAATGGCCTCCCTCAATTCATCAATATCCATTTCACTAATATTCAACCCTTCCTCCATGTTCGTTCCTCCTCCATATTCATTATCGTCAATTGTTTCAATATAACTGTCCACTGTGCATTCCTGATGATCATGATCATCTACATCTCCTGAAGCCACAGCCATTCCTTGCTCTTGCTTTGGTAACGTCAGCTTTATACAATACTATTTAGTAGTTGTAAATATTTTTCATTGTTAAAAAACTTCTTCCTCTTAAGATTCCCACTTTCCTGTTTCTTAAATCTTCTCCATTGTTGTGATTTGAACCAACGTGTCTGTTAAACTCAACGAATAATCAAAGACTCTGGCCATGAATCGATCCTTCAATGCTAATTGCTTTTCAATTTTTCTAACCCGTCCTTTTGAAAATTGGAAGAAGCCATTAGCTTCAAAATTGGAAGAATGCTAATTACATTAGCAATATCTAAAGACATGTCAAACATAAATTATATAATCAATCACACAAATTTTTTTTAAGTTCAATTTAATTTAGAGGGGTTGAAATTATACTAAATTTAATTAATAAAGAGATTCAAACACTTTTAAAACATTTATATTATACAATTTTTATGGCTAATATACATAAAAGAAAAAAAAAATTAAATTTAGGAACCTAAAAATATATTATACACTTTTGATAATTAATATATAGAATTTTAAGATTTTTTTTTTAATTTCTAAACTTAAAAATATATTAGAAAAAAATTAAAAACTTAAAATATTTAGACTACATCTAAATTTATATTAAATTTATGCATAATAAATTAAAGAATTAAAGATAATAGTTTTTATAATAAATTTAAAATGTTTAAGTGGAAAATATAAAATTAATATATAGAATTTTAAGATTTTTTTTTTTATTTCTAAACCTAAAAATATATTAGAAAAAAATTAAAAACTTAAAATATTTAGACTACATCTAAATTTATATTAAATATTATTTTATATTTTCTACTTAAACATTTTAAATTTATTATAAAAAATTTAACTTTAATTCTTTAATTTATTATGCATAAATTTATATTAAATATTATTTTAAGTTTTTTTATTTATTTTGAATTCTTAAATTTATTCAAACTCCAACTCCTCCTACTTGCAACTTAACCGAAGTGTTTCAAGATCTTAAGCCATAGTTAAAGCCAAATGATTAACTAAAAATTGTTGTTTCTACCTAAATTATTACAGTCCTCCAAATTCAAAAGAGAAGATCAAATTAAATACATCTCTAGATATTTGAAGAAAATAGAAACATGCTATATCTTAAATTTTAGTAAGCTTGAAAGGGTCTTATAGATACTAAATGATGCTCTTTGAATTCTTCAAAATAAATTATCCTTTTACCTACTCCAATTTCCTTCTTGCAGAGGCTATCTACTTTGTGGTTAAATTGTGTGTATATATGTTGAAAGATAACGAGTGGAACTTTATTTGGCGCTATCTGATTCTAGTCTTCTAATGTTCAAGAAAAAAACCTGGAGGTGAGATTTATTACCATACAGTCCACAATGACAGTGGAATTCTCATACACATGAAGTGGTTCCCATAAACATAAAGAGAAAAAATATTTTTTGATATAGCGAATATAAACAATCCCCAATGACCCGTTATCTTCATTCTAGCATCGCAATCCATCCAACAATTAAAATACTAATCACCACTCAACAATAACGTACCATACATGCTCCACAATAACCTGCATACTCTATCCCATTGGATACTCTATCAAAATAGGATCCTCGATAATTAATCCCGTAGAATTGTTGGCCTTACCTTGATGTTCAAAAAATGCAGTCATTATCTTAGATCTTAACCCATGGAAGGCCCTACAACCTCCTTCAAAAATAATGTAATTCCTCGATCTCTAGATTCCCCAAATGAAAAATAGAGGAAGGTTTAAAAAATATGAAATGACATTGGTCCATCTACACAAACATTCTTCAAAAGATGACCCAATCCACCTCTTAGAAATCCTTAAGAGATGGTAAATATCGATCTAGACTTGTTTCACAAGGGGGTGATAAACAAATAGATGATCAATCATATCCTCTGCACTGGAGCATATAGGGAAGAGTATAGTCCCCGAGAAGCCTCTTTTTAACAATTCTTTCTAAGTTAATATTTCACAACCTAAGACCAACCATAGGAACAATTGAATTTTCAGTGACGTGAACCAATCCCAAACAAACACATGCCACCATTTGATATCCAAATCGACAACATAATAAGTAATCTCCTCATATGTTAACTTGTTAGTTTTTACAAGACTATAGCAATATAACTTTATTGCAAATGAACAATAGGATCTCTAGAATAAAGACAAAGCACAAAAAACAAAGAAAACAAGAATTTATCCACGGAAACCCAATCGGGAAAATCCCAACAACCTTTGAATAGAGATAAGAACTTCCGAGAAAAAAATACAAGAGAGAGAGAGAGAGAGAGAGAGAGGTCTCTCCAAGATAAAACCCCAGAAAACACTCCTTCTCACTAGTAATGTGAAATTATCCTGGAGTGAGCAAACTTTCTTGTGTTTTATGAGCGAGTAAATGAGGTGCAATTGCTCTCTATTTATACACATTACAAAAAATGACTCCTTCCCTAATTGGGCCGACTTGTCTAACTGACTATGTCGACCAACCTTAGGGAAATATATAAATAATATTTTTTTAATATTTTCTTTGTGTAATATTCCCAAGGTTTACATTAATTATTCATAGGGTTTACATGAGTAATTTCATCAATATAATCTCGCATAGGAGGTACAAGGAAATACATTACAAGTACAATAAGAATAACATCTGAAGTTGCACAAATTCCAACATTCCCTCTCAACAATGAAGGTATTATTTAGATATGTCCATCATCAGCATCATGAACATTTGGGTCTCTTCTATACATCTCATCTATGTCGATCATCTCTATACATGTTGAAGGTTGTCAACAAAGTCTCAGTCCATTGAGAGGTGTCATCATGTATTTTATCCACTCATTCCATCGGTAGATCTATCAGCTCTTCAAATATACACAGTCCATTAGAGAGTACAACAATCAACATATCATCTTCTACGAGTTCATCTCTACCTAAGAACTAGGACATGCTTCACATAGACATCTACTACATGTTCCTCTCAAGTGTTGATGGGATTTCTCCCACACCAAGCTAAGAACTAGGGAGAGTATAGGTCACAAGTGTACACAACCATCTACTACCTATTCATCGCTACTGCCGATCGAATTTCTCCCATACTAGGCCAAGAACCAGAATGAGTAGAGGTCACCAATACACACGACCATCTACTTCCTTCTCATATCAATATGTCGATGGGTTTTCTCCCATAAGAGGCTGAGAACCAGGGAGAGCAGAGGTCACCAGTGTACACGACCATCTACTACCTGTTCCTCTCTAATGCTGTTGGGATTTATCCCATACCAAGATGAGAACCAGAATGAGTAGAGGACACCAGTGTACACGAACATCTGGTACATGCATGTCTCACAATGTCGATGGTATTTCTCCCATACCACAATGAGATCCAAAACAAGTAGAGGGACCAATGTGAAATCAATATAGATCTCTGTCTTAACTTTCCCTCTCCACAAGGGATACATTTTCTTCTACTCCAAGTATTCTACGAAAGTATTCAAACTTTGTCCTGAGAAGAGGCTTGGTAAGAACATCTGTAGTCTGGTCATTTGTCGGAACATTATGTAACTCAACTACACCTTTCTACACCATATCATGAATGTAGTGATATCGAATATTTATATGCTTCACCTTATCGTGAAACACAGGATTCACTGACATCTATATACAACTCTGATTATCATAGTGAATCATAGTTGGTCTTGGCATTTGACCAAACAATCCTGCAAGGAGTTTTCAAATCCATAATGATTCTCAGGATGTTGTACTAGAATCCATATACTCAACCTCTGCAGTGCTGAGTGCTACTACAGTCTACTTCCTACTATACCAAGAAATAACTTCAGGTTCCAAACTGCAGCAACATCTAGAAGTACTCTTCATGTTTGCAGCACACCCAACCTAATCTGAATAAGAAAATCCTTGCAATGTCAAATAACATCATGAAGCATATATTAGTCCACATCCCACGGTGCCACATAAGAATCTAAGAACATGTTTTGCAGTAACTCAATGAATCTGCCTCATAACTTCTTCCTAACAACAAACCCATCTAGTTGTTCAATATAAACGTCTTCCTCGAATACACCAATGAGGAAGGTGGTTTTGACATATGTCTGATGCAACTTCTATCCCATAGCTAAAGCAATAAAAATAATGGTTCTGATGGAAGTATATCGACCATGAGAGAAAATGTTTCGTCGTAATCAACTCCCTCTTTTTGAGAGAACCCTCTAGAAACAAATCTAACCTGTGTTTTTCAACATCGTCGTCTGCTCCATGCTTAATCTTGAAAAGCCACTTAGAAGTCACTATTAACTTCCCATCAGGTCTTGGTACAACCTCCCATACATCATTCTTCATGATGGAATGATATTCTTCCATCATGGCATCCTTCCAAACTTGGTGCATGGATGCTTCTTAATTTGTGTTCGGTTCTGAGTCAATGATGTGACTTGTCAATGCTACATAACTCGAGAACCTCTAGGGTATTTTGCTAAATTCTCGAAATGTTTCATGTGGAGAATCATGCTCCTTTGCATCCTGTAGCATTCCTAAGAGTGAAATAATCATGAGACTAATATCCCACACCTTCTCAGAGTGACAAGGGAGAATGTGTGGTCCTATCCTGCACACATATCAGCTAACATAGGCATCAAATATATCAGTACAAACATTTTTATCCTCCCCCATTCTAGACATGAAATTCAAATGAATGAAATAATCACATAACTTAATTCATGCACCTGTATGAGAGAGTATTAAGACACTAGGCTCCCCACCCCATTACAAGGTGTCTGAGAGGTCTCCCTTTGCGTTGGAGCATTTTTTTCCCTCTGTAGATGATCATCATGCTCCCTCTCTAAGGAGTTCATAGATACAATTTAAGTACCCATCCTTGTGATGACCAAGATCATCAAGCATCCTTCAACTTCATCAGGCTTCACACCATCATATGTAAGAGTCCAGGATCCTCATCTTGAGGGATAACTCCCTCTGTTTCTCATAAATCAGTTGAGTAAATTTTTTCCTCCATAATCCATTTTCTATAACCCTGACTAGAAAGAAACCTATTTATATAATCGTCGAATATACAAACAACTGTATCAGAGAGATCGACATCCATAGAATCCTTTCTCTTATAACAACAAAATATTTACATGATATCATTCTAGGCATGTGAATCATATGTACTCGGTCCTCATCCATTTTTTGTCAGAAATTCCTCTTAACTGTTTAGACCGGAAGTCATCCTTATTTATGGGCTGAGAGTCATGCTTCTAGAGGCTTTCCACTTTCGATCCATCTGAATATCAACGGGGTCACTTGTCCTTCAAACCAAGTTTCATTATCCTCTTCTTGTAGACCTTAGAACTCCCTACAAGTTAAATCCCTTCAGATGGTTAGAAACATTTCATAATCAACGCATCAACAAATATTTATCCAAGTATGTAGGCATCTTTTAGCCAATGCTCTAGCACAACAAACACATGCCTATTATTTGGATGCTTTGGCTCTCCATTATAGTGTACCACCAAGAGTGTGCACTACTCTAAGAATGTTAGAAGGATATAGCATCCATGAAGTATCCATGAACTGTTGTGTAGGATCATAATACATACTACATGAGCCTACTATCATACAAGCATTAGAGGAAATTTCAACTCAAAATGGGCCTCCTAAAAAAAATTCATAAAATAATAATTAAAATAATAAAATAATATTTATTAATTTTGGAGGAAGAAATGAAAAAAACTACTTTTGTGTTTGTATTTTCGACATATCTCCACGTGTTTTACTCAAATTTCGATCAGGAGAGCTCATTGGATGCAGAATTAAATTCCGCATCCAACGAGTACCCATGTCATCATCACGTTTTTCCAGGTATTTATTGTTTTGGGGGTAGCAGGGTCCATCAAAAGTATGCCGAGTGGGTACTCGTTGGATGTGGAATTTAATTCTGAATCCAACGAGCTCTCCCGATCGAAATTTGAGTAAAAACACGGGGAGATATGTCGAAAATATAAACAAAAAAGTAGTTTTTTTTATGATACCTATCCCCAAATTTATATTATAAAAGTGTTTAAGACCTATACGGTATTTCAAATTTAAATCAATTTCATTGGCTAACACATGATGGCATGGAATTTGAATTAGATTTAAAGGCCCATTTTGAGTTGAAATTTCCTCTAATGGACTATATTACATGCTCAACAATTTCTAGGAATCTAGATCTACATAAAACATATTTAAAACAACTAGATCTTATATACCAGATCATGTAAAATAAAATACTTATATTTTTTTGTTTTGTTGGTGGGATTCCACTTCCAGATTCCATTGATCTTCATATGCTTGCTAGAAGATCATTATATTCTAGATCTTCATATCATCTCCTCAATATCGATAGAACTATAAGAAGAACTTCGAACAATCATCATTCCTTGATTTCTTGTGAGGAGTGTCCTCATCAACATCAACGGTTGAGGCTTCATGCTTCCTTTTGTTTGAAATTCTACAATTTCTGGCTTAGTGACCATATGTCTTGCACTTGAATCATTGTATATGTGAGAGATTCATCTTCTTATTCTTATTTCGAGAATGAATTGATCTCCTTTATTGGTGCTTGTTATTGTGAAACTTTCTTCCCTCTTCCTTGCATTTATTGGCATGGGCCATGAATGCTTGATTCTCCTCAAGTTGAGTGCCATGAAGTCTTTGTCTTGTTGCAATCCTTGTCTCCTCTTGAGTGCAAGTTGTCCATGATATGTCAAATTTGGGAAACTTGGTGCGTCCATTGGTAATTTGGATGAACAATTCCCAAGGCAATGGGATGGGCCATTTAGTGTAGTCATGACAAGCTACTTATCTATAGGTTCTCCAGTATATCTCAGCTTGTCCCTAAGTTTTTTGATCCTCATGAAGTATGAAGAAATTGATTCATACTTGGTCATATTCATGTTTGATAGTTGGTTCCTCAATTTGAGAGTCGCATTTATGCTATTGTGCTCAAATAACCTCCTTAGGGTTTTGAAAATATTCCTAGCTGTCTTTTTTTTTTAATTTGAGGAACCAAGTGGTCTTTGACTGAGTCCACTAGCAATCTATAAGCTTGGGCATCATCCTTCCTCCACTGGGACTTTTCTTCTTGAGCTTCGGGTTCTTGAACCTTCTCATTGACAAAATTCAAGAGATCGTTCTCTTCGAGGATGAGAAGAAATATATCATTTCAAGAGATGAAATTTGTGGCCCCATCAAGACAATCTTCAACCTTCATTCCAATCATCTTGTCTGCATATCTAGACCACAAACCCTAGCAGGAGTTAGGTCAAAAATGAATTTGGAATTTAGTGAAACTAACCTCATAGATAGATGCACCCTATCAAGGATATTTTAGAGAAGGTGAGGTCGAGCCAAATATATGTACTAATCAATACAAAACTAGAAAGCCTAATTTCTGCAGCAGAAGTAGAATTAGGTCAAAAAATGAAAATTCTCAAAATTTGATTTTTGCTTCACCAAAAGAAGCGCCTTCCCTAGAGCAAATTTTCCATGTCTCTTTTTATGTTGAATTGATGAGGGAAATCCTTAGAATGGAAAACCCTAGCTTTCAAGAATGGCCTCTTCTAGAACTGCTAAGATACCATGTTAGTTTTTATAATATTATAACAATATAAGTTTATTGCAAATGAACAATCGGATCTCTAGTAGAGGCACACAAGAATTTATCCTGGGAAGCCCATTATGGAAACACCTAGAAACATTCATATAGAGATGAGAACTTCTGAGAATAGAATACAAGAATGAGAGAGGGAGAGAGAGAGGGAGAGAGAGAGAGAAAAGTCTCTCCAAGATAAAAACCTAGAAAAAACTCCTTCTCACTGGTGCTATGAACTTCTCCTGGACTGAGCGAAATTTCTTGTGTTATCTGAGTGAGTACATGAGGCACAATTGCTCTCTATTTATACACATTACAAAAACTTACTTTTGTTGATATATTTGTAACTTTGGAAGATATTCTGATGTATATTATCATTGTATGTTGTTTTACCCCCATCAGAGATATGTTTGCCTCCTTTCTGGATGTCATTATTGTGTATAGACCTTGAGGTACAACCTTTATTGTAAGTCATGGAAATAGTCCCCAGTGTAACATCATGTAATGTGTATTTGGAGTCTCTCTAGGATAATTCATCCCTGTTAGGGTAACAGGTTAACCCCAGTCATGTAATAGGTCAGTCACTTGATTAGTATAAATAGGGAGGTGCCCTCCCTCATTTATACACACCTCACACTCATTCAAGTTCGCATGAGAGAGAGAGAAAGACAATAAGGAGAGATATATAGATACTAGAGACTTCTTATTAAAAGTTTTGATCATCATATGACATAGTCTTTTTGACTATACTATTCTGAGGAATTTTGCGGGGTTTTCTCCTCTATGGTTTCCCCGATGAAAACATTTTTGTCTTTTGTATTTTTTCTATACTATGCATATTGTTTTACTTGTTATTCTTTCAGATAAATATCCTAAATAACCTAATAATATATAAGAAAAAAACATGGTATCAGAGCCTCTCTAAAAGAGGGAACTGTGCAGCAACAGAAACTAGGGCCTGCGAGTTCAAGTTATTCTCTCCAAAGATCATCAAGAAGAGGGATAGGATAACTCGCCTCATTGGAGTGCATATTTTGGTGAAAGAAGTTTCATATTTGAAGAACTTTCAATTTTTCCTCTATTTCTAGTGTCGGGAGAAACTAGGGCATCAAGTTTCAAAATATTCCCACCTCAGTCATCAGGAAAGGACATTGCTAAGAAACTCGCCTCAAGGAGGTGCATCTTTCTTTCCAAACAAAATTCCCAAACTCCAAGTTTGGAAAGTTAGGGTTTCTCTAACAAATCCTAAGTTAACCAGGTATGGAACCATGTAGGACACCTCAAATTAGTAAGATCTAAATCTTTGTTATTTCCATTTTAGGTTCTCATTTGAAAAGATGACTCACCATGCTCAGCTTGAGGACAATATTGTAGGGGTTAATAACTTTCGAGCATGGAAGTATAGAATCTCCCTGATCCTTGAAGAAAATAATTTGGATAAGTACATCAATGGAAGTACCAGAACCAGACAAAGATGAGGCTAATCCTACTCATAACAAAAACTTGGCTAAGGCCAAGCGAATCATTGCATATTCGATTAAGAATCACCTCATCCCCCGTGTCTCACCATTCAAGACACCAAAGGAAGGATATGATGCTTTGACAAGATGTTTGAAGGAAAGAACATCAACTAGAAGATGAATTTGAGGAACCAGTTGAAGAATGTGAAGATATAGAAATCAGAGACTGTCTGTCCAAAAGTCTGCTAACTAAACTACAGGGTAGCAGTGTTTAGGCACCTCAGAAATCAAAGACTGTTGTTATGGTTTTGTGGATAACAATATAAAATTCAAGCCTTGTAAAGACAAGATACAGAGACACAAGGATCTAAAAACTTCATATAATACATACATAAGGACAAGATTTTGCAGAATGGATGACAGTACAACATTTCAGTCCAAGAGATAGGTTTCAAATCATATATACACAAGGAATAAATAGACATTTTATCATTGCAACATATGTAAAAGTACAAGTACTTGAATAATATTTCAAACATCATGTAAGCATCAATATCCACTTGAAGACACAACATATCCATAGAAAACATCTATATAAATAGCAATGTAAACAAGGGTTCAAACAGAACCAAAGAGTATTCACACAATATAAGTTCAAAACCTAGCTCCAAATAGATATTAAGTCATTCACAAAACAAATAAGTTCTTACACAGATAAGCATTGCAGAACTGTACAAGATCTAAGCATCTCATGACCCTCATGTGTCTCCCGTATTAACAATTGAACTTTATTTAAATAGAAAATGACAAGTCCTTCAATAAACAAAACAAAATCCTCCAAACCCTTCCATTCTGATTGTATTTCTTAATGAGATGACCTGATTCTGGTGCGCATGCAAAGGGAATCTTTACTTCATCTTCTAGATTCTTTGTTGCTCCTCGATATTATGGTGCAACAATCTTCACTCTAAACTAGGATGCTATAGCTAGAATGTAATCTGCAATTATGGAACTGTCCAATCGTGGCACAATCACCTCAATAACCTAATGATGAAATAATAAATTTGATGACGGCTTCCACAAATTCATGCACGTTCCCATCATTATGGTTATGTTCATTAACTTTTAAGAGACATAATAGCATATTAGTTTTTGGTTCCTTCTCCAGTCTGAGATGGTAACAACAATACGTATTTTCTTCAATGACACCTTACAACAATAACAATGTGCTTACCACGTGACATATTACTACAATATTTCCATAGCATAATCCGTTCAAATTGGCAAACGAAAAGATCTTTTGATCATAATTAATGCAACAGCTTAGGGTTCCCATTTGATACGTGTTGCTTTCCATAATTGGCGTGCAATAAAAATCTCAACTATTCTTATCATATACTAAGCGATCCTGGAACACAATTCTGAAAAATAAATACAATCTCATATTCCAAACTTGTGGAAATTTATGGACTATGCAAGCCGCGGGTAGTTGGTCGATACTTTCTACAAGCTGGTGTTCATTTTTATATGTATTGGTCCAATGATGCCAGTTTATCAGCAGACTTTTTTCTTTCAAATCTCATAAGTTTTGCAAGTCGGTTCTTGTGCTTCTCTAACAATTAAATCCCGCTCTTCTTCAGCATTCTGGAAATCCTTAGATTTCCTTTCATTATCAGCAACCAACTTATCAATGTTTATTTCACATATTCTATAGAGGATTTTCTAATCAAATTCCTCCTTGAGATTTACCATGTTCTCAACTTTCATTTCCCTTTGCCCCAAAACTTATGGTACTTGTTGTCTCTCCTTGATAATGTGGTGAAGGCCCAACTTTCACAACCAATGAATTCCTTGTCATTCCATGAAGCAATCTTGCTAGCTTCGAATCATGAATAGGTACATGTGAATTGTTCTCTGCAAGAGCATTAATGCACTTTCCTAGAGCACTTAAATATAGATTGATGGACTTGGATTCCTCTAATGCATGCCCTTCACTTCCTTATTTGTCTATATGCTCCGAACCTGCCAAGTCCACCACTACCAACTTGCTCTTTCTTACCACTGGAGCATGAATATTCTTGAGTAGATTGACACCATTTCCATTCTCATTTGAAAGATTTGACTCTTTTTCTTTCCTTCCATACACAAATCTTTTGACATTTACCATCAAGATCGCATGACTTCGAGAAGATTCGGTATTTAGTGCTGGCTGCAAATCGGTTTGCTTCCCCTGTCCATAATATTTCTACAAAGCTCTATTGATCTCTTATTTCAGCAACAATTGCCCCAGGAACTGATACATCACCTGACTTTGGATATTCTACAATAAGAATGTTGTAATTAGTAGGAGCAACGAGATCTTGTACAGTGTCCATATAAAGCTCCAAATATGAAACTGTTACGGAATCACGCTCTAGAGAAATATCTGCTAGAATGTCTTCCATAGCCCGCACCATAATTCCTCAGTCTGAGGTATCTTCATCCCCTAGTCGACCAAGATCGAGTAAATGTTTTTCCTGTACCAGTCTGCCCATATGCCATCACTGCTCCATTGTATTTGTTTATATGAGAAGAAACTGATTGATCCTCCTAGGTGCTCTACTTCCCAAGCCAAAAGCTAATTGATAAGGCTTTGAAACCTGCGCAAGACCTAAACTAGGAAATCTGGAATTGCGCATGCATATGAAAATAATAAAATGCGTTGCCAGAATGTATTAGAACATATGATACTAAATATTCAAACCTAACCTTGCATTTGTTTTATTATATGAATAATCATGTATTAATCTACATGAGCTTAAGTCTTAAACTGAGATATTTGTAAATGCAAAACGATATTTTAAAACAAAATAAAAGCATCCCAAACATAGGAGAATGAGAAAATCAAAAAAGGGAGAAAAATGTCTAAGGTAGAAAAATAGGCCTAGGGAAAACTAGCTGACATACCTAGGACAAACACTGGCTCGATCAGGGGATGGCATTTCCCTGTGATTTTCTAAGAACTGTAGACCAAGTTCCTTTCAATTTTTGTAAGCCAAAACTCATAACTGCTACTAATCCATTGGGCTATGAAGTCATTTACCAAATCTTTGCAACTCTTTCAAACTCTGAACAAACACATATGAAATGAAAAAATATTGTTGCAAGCCAACATACTAAAAAGAATCTACATGCTCGTATGGCGATCTTATTCTTCCGCCTACTCCTACTTGTAATTAGCAGACACAAGCTAATTATGTGTAATCATACTTCTAGTGAAGCCATGATAGCATCTAATCGATTGTAACAACTTCTTGCAGGTAGATAGAAATCAAAGAAGAATTTAACATTTGAAATAGAAATTTAATTTGCAAAGCATATTCTACTTTGATTCCAAATTCTAGAAGGATAAAACCTTTTGATAACCATGAGTCCATGTAAATGGCCATTGGGTCCCACCAATTGTGCGGTTGATGTAAAAGAGAAGGGTTCCTCCATATATTTTATGCTCCATCTAAGATATCAGACTTCTTTTCTTGAAATGTTTCAAATGAAGAAGCATAAAACAAAACATTGTTGCCCTTATCTTTAGCTATAATAACCCCATTTTGTTTAGTGTCTCCTTCAAAAACAATAGATACTAGTTTATTGCTTTCAGGAGACTGTTGTTCAACAACTAGTAAAGAAGAAAAATGTGTAAGTTTCTCTTCTTACTCCTTTCCATATCCTTCATTGCTTTTCAAAACATCTGAATCATATTTTCCATACACTACTTCGCTATTGAAAAATTCCATAGGTGTTGTTTCAGTAGATTGTTGCTCTAAATTATCTAGACACATATCATAAATGGGCTGACCTACATAACCGTCAAAATGATCTTCAACACAGTTAACTTGAAAAACATCTCCAATAGCTTTATGATTAAAAATATGTTGAAAATTGTCTTGAACAATGGGATGATCATCAAATAATTTGGGAAGAATAATTTCATCCTTTGAAACAGAGTCAAGGGAATCTTTAATTCGACTGTCATCAACACCAAATTTAACATTGTCCTGCAAATCTTCATCAACAATATGATTTTAAATGTTTTATTCAATATAGGGTTGAGCTTCATAAGGTTTTTCAACAATAAACTCTACGTGATGATGATGTCTTGAATCCTGAAAACTATCAAATGTCTCCTGGACTTCATTTTTTTGAAATATTTATTCATGAATTTCATCAGTAAGGCTATGTTGTTCATTATTACTAAGAGATTTCTTGAACTTAAATTGCTCACAACAGTCCTCTAAAAGGAGATTAGCAGAATAAATCCACTTGCAATAGACATAAAATACATCATGAAAATCTCTTATTGACGAAATGATAGAGATAGGAAGAGATCGGTACCACTGTCTGGCATCTCCTTCCAAGGAATACATAAACATTTTCAACAATACATCCTCATGATGAATATCAAGTTGGTCCATGTATTGATGAAACTCAATCAAGTGTTGTGTTGGATGATCATGATGATATCCTCTAAAACTTGGAAGGAAGTGTCCCCATTCATACATAGTAGGCACATTATTTGGAAAATCTGAAACAACTGAAAAATTGAAAGGTGCAAACCTTGTAGCCACAATGTCTTCCATGGTTTTTTACATTTTGAACTGGTGGAGTCGCCAACAGATCCTTCCTCCATGAAGTCGCCGGTGAAAAAATTGTAGTCTAATGCGTTCAACCAACCCTTGTTCACCATCAAACACTGGATCTAATTGTTTTGATCAATACTAAACCAAGGAATAACTTGTATGCTTCCTCCCCGATATGGTCACCAAAAGATGTTTATCCTAAATTCTTCTAACTAGACTACAGCGTAGCAGTGTTTAGGCACCTCAGAAATCAAAGATTGTTTTTGTGGTTTTATGGATAAAAATATAAAAGTCAAGAGTGTAAAGACAATGCACAAAAACAAAAATCTGAAAACTTCAAATAATACATACATGAGGACAAGATTTTGCAGAATGGATGACAATACAACATTTCAGTCCAGGAGATAGGTTTCAAAGCATATATACACAAGGAATAAACAAACATTTTATCATTGCAACATATGTAAAAGTACAAGTACTTGAAATATCTTTTCAAACATCATGTAAGCATCAATATCCACTTACAGACACAACATCTACATAGAAAATATCTATATAAACATCGATGTAAACAAGGGTTCAAACAAAATTAGAGAATATTCACACAATATAAGTTCAAAACCTAGCTCCAAATAGATATCAAGTCATTCATAAAACAAAGAAGTTCTTACATAGATAAGCATTTCATAACTATACAAGATCCAAGCATCTCACGACCCTCATGTGTCTCCCATATTAACAATTGAACTCCATTTATATAGAAAATGACATGTATGTCAGTAACCAAAACAAACTCCTCCAAATCCTTCCTTAATGATTGTATTTCTTAGTGAGATGACCTCATTCTGGTGCGCATACAAAGGGAATCTTTACTTCATCTTCTAAATGCTTTGTCGTTCCTTGATATTCTGGTGCAACAATCTTCACTCTAAACTAGGATGCTATAGCTGGAATGTAATCTGCAATTATGTAACTATCCAATCCTGGCAGAATTACCTCAATAACGTGATGATGAAGAAAAAAAATTGATGACGGCTTCCGCAAATTCATGCACATTTCCATCATTCTGGTTCTCTTCATTAACTTTTTAAGAGATATAATAGCAGATTAGTTTTTGGTTCCTTCTTCAGTCTGAGCTGGTATCAACAATATGTATTGGCTTCAATGACACCTTACAACAATAAAAACATGTTTACCATGTGACATATTACTACAATATTTCCGTAGCATAATCCTTTCAAATTGGCAACAGCAAAGATCTTTTGATCATAATTAACGCAACATATTAGGGTTCCCATTTGATACGTGTTTTTTTCCATAAATGATGTGCAATACAAATCTCAAATATTCTTATCATATACTCGGTGATCCTGGAGCACAATTCTGAAAAATAAATACAATATCATATTCCAAACTTGTGGAAATTTATGAACTATGCAAGCCGCGGGTAGTTGATCGATACTTTCTACAATCCAGTGTTCATTTTTATATGTATTGGTCAACGATGCCATTTTATCAGCATACTTTTTCTTTCAAATCTCATAAATTTTGCAAGCCTCTCTCACACAATCATAGAGATTGTTTATAATGTTATAATACCATACACAACCATATTACAATGCATTCTTTTATAGGGGAAAAATACCATGGGAAAATGCTACGGTTAACCCAATACCATGGGTCTGCATAAATGTTGTCCAACATACATCCCAAAAAAAATTCTCAGGGGCTCCGCCCCCAAACCCCCTTTTTCGAGGTGCTTCCCAAAATCCCAAAGTAGGGGGAACGAGTGTACAGTACACATGGGGTACAAACACAACTAAATAATATCTCTAGATCTGGAAGATCGGGCTCCACAGCCAACAGTATCCCATTTGGAGGCTAATCATAGCAACTCCACAGTTGCTGCACTTATTGGACTATGCTCTAAACCTCGGACTTGGAAAGTTTCTTATTTTCACCTTCATGATTGAAGGCCAACAGAAACCAAGTAGGAACTCAGTTTCTCCCTGGTTACTCCCTTTGTCAACATGTCTGCAGGATTCTGGCTAGTATGTATCTTTTCCAGTTTTAACAATTCTTCATCTAGAACAGATCTTATGAAGTGGTACTTGAGTTGTATATGTGTAGTCTTTGAATGAAAGGCTGAGTTCTTTGAATGATGAATGGCACTTTGTTTGTCACTATGCAGCCTGCTATTCTGTTGCTTCTTAACCAATTCTTCCATGAACCTTTGCAACCAAATCGTCTCCTTACTAGCCTCTGTAGCATCAACATACTCTGCTTTCGCTATTGAAAGTGCAATAACCTGTTGCAGTTTTGAAATCCAACTTACTCTTGTTCCACCCATAATAAACACATACCCTGTGGTGCTCCTCCTGTTGTATTTATCACCAACCATATATTCATCAACATATCCCTGTAGAACAGTGTCTAGACCTCCAAAACATAATGCATGAGAATTGGTACCTCTCAAATACCTGAGGATCCATTGTATTACTTCCCAATGCTCTTTACCTGGATTATCCATATACCTCCTCACAAATCCCATTGCATGTGCAATATCTATTCTTGTGCATACCATGGCATACATCAAGCTTCCAACCACTGATGAATAGGGAATCCTGGACATGTAATTTATCTCTTCCTATGTCTCTAGACACATCTTCTTACTTAGTTTGAAATGGCTGGCTAAAGGTGTACTAACTAGTTTTTCATTCTGCATTCTAAACCTCTCTAACACCTTTTCTATGTACTCACCTTGAGACAATGTCATTTTGCAATTTTTCCTGCCTCTTGTTATTCTCTTACCAAGGATTTTTTTTGCAACACCCAAATCCTTCATCACAAATGATTTAGCTAGTTTTAGTTTGAGCACATTTATATCCTACATATTAGAGCCTGCAAAAAGCATGTCATCCACATACAATAACAAGATACTATATCTTTCGTTATATAGCCACTTAAAATAAACACACTGGTCAGAATGGCATCTATCATAACCTTGTTCTGTCATAAACTTATCAAATTTTAAATACCACTGCCTTGGAGCTTTCTTCAAGCCATAGAAGCTCTTTTTCAATTTGCAAACCAAATTCTCCTTCCCTTTGACCTCATACCCCTGTGGTTGCTGCATATAAATCTCTTCCTCCAAATTCCCATGGAGAAATTTTTTTTTTACATCTAACTGTTCAAGATGTTAATCTTCTACCGCCACTAGACTTAAAATAGTTCTAATTGAAGTCATTTTAACATCAGGATAAAAATATTTCATAAAATTCTATACCTTTCTTTTGTGCAAACCCATTTACAACAAGTCTGGCCGTGTACTGCTTCTTTCCTCCATCTTCTTCCTTCAACCTGTAAACCCATTTATTCTGCACTGCCCTTTTTTCTATAGGCAACTTAACCAGATCCCAATTATGGTTTCTTACCAATGAGTCCATCTCCTCATCCATTCCTTTCTCCCACTTCTTTCTAGTTTCTACCCATTCTAGTTCACCATAATCAGTCATCAATAAATAATGCAGTGAAGGAGAGAATCATTCAGGGGGTCTACCTAACCTGGTGGACTTTCTTACAGTTGCAGGAGTTTCAAGTACCTTCTAATGTTCTTGATTTTCTGGTGCCTTTGGAACTTCATTTTCTTTGATTTCATCAAGCACTCTGTACTCTCTGTTTTCCTTTTCCTCTTTCTTTCCCTACAACCGATCTTTGTACATGACCTTTTCATTGAATACTACATCTCTACTTCTAATGATTTTTCATTTTTCATAATCCCATAAATGATAACCAAAATCATCAACCCTGTATCCAATAAATGTACATTTCTTGGATTTATCTTCAAGCTTTGTTCTATCATCTTTATCAATATGGACAAATGCTTCACAACCAAAAGTTCTCAGAAATGAGTATTTTACCTATTTACCTGTCCATGCCTCCTCTGGATTCCCACCATCCAAAGCACTTGAAGGCCCTCTATTTATAAATAAACAATAGTGTTTACAACATCAGACCAAAACTAATAATAACACCAACAACAACATCAATAAAACTTAAGAGTGTTTGAACTAGGGGCAGAGTTACTTACAGCCATGACCAAGCTATTCTAGCTTTATGGCAATGAACACAAGATTAGAAGAGCCCTAAGCTATTTTTTATTTAACTAATAATAATTCCTCGCTAATAATAACACCAACAACATCATAAAACTTAAGAGTGTTTGAACTAGGGGCGGAGTTACTTACAGCCATGACCAAGCTATTCTAGCTTTATGGCAATGAACACAAGATTAGAAGAGCCCTAACCTCATCATCAAAGTTCACTTTTACAGAACTTAACTGACTAGTAAGTGTATTAAACTCATTTAAATGATCGGAAACATATCCACCTTCCGACATCTTCATATTAAATAAACGCTTCATTAAAAATACCTTGTTTGAAGCCGAGGGTTTTTCATAGAGCTTACCCAATGTGCTCATCATGCCCTCTGTTGTTTTTTCTTTCGAAATATTGAAAGCCACCAATGAATCCAAGAACAGGCGTGTTGTTCCCAGTGCCTTTCTGTCAATAACCTCCCATTCTTCATCCTTCATAGCTGCCGACTATTTTGCTTTTTCGCCCAACAGTGGGTACAGATAGTCCTCCATTTCCATCTTCCATAACTGATAGTTTTGGCCGTTAAATTTCTCGACCCTAAACTATCCTTCTTCTACCATTTCTCCCACTCGAACCAGGAACCCTTCTTTCCTATGAGTTTACAAGCCAAATAGACCTTTCGGTTTTGATACCAATTGTTAGAAAACAGGACCGCAGAGCAATAAAAAATATACAGTTAAATCATTAAAAAAGATGAAAAACACATTAAACACATTACAGAGAGACAAATATATAATGTGGTTCACCCAAACGATGGGCTACGTCCACAAAGAAATTGCCAGTCCTTTTATTACAGTTCAGAAATATGAAGGGATACAACCTGCGACAAAACCGTTGCATTTCCTCTTCACGCTCTCGCAATCTCTCTCACACAATCACAGAGATTGTTTACAATGCTATAATACCATACACAACCGTGTTACAATGCTTTCTTTTATAGGGAAAAAATACCATGGGGAAATACCACGGTTAACCCAATACCATGGGTCCGCATAACTGTTGTCCAACACACATCCCAAAAAAAATCTCAGGGGCTCCGCCCCCGAACCCCAAAGCAGGGGGAACGGGTGTACAGTAAACCTAGGGTACAAACACAACTGAATAATATCTGTGGATCTGGAAGATTAGGATCCACAACCAACAAAAATTATGGTACTTGTTTTCTCTCCTCGATAATGTGGTGAAGGCCCAACTTTTACAACCAATGAAGTCCTTGACGTTCCACGAAGTAATATTTCCATCTTTGAATCATGAATAGGTACATGTGAATTGTTCTCTGAAAGAGCATTAATGCATTTTCCTAGAGCACTTACATATAGATTGATGGACTTGGCTTCCTCTAATGCATGCCCTTCATTTCCTGATTTGTCTATCCGCTCCGAACCTACCAAGTCAACCACTAACAACTTGCTCTTTCTTACCACTAGAGCACGAATATTCTTGAGCAGATTAACACCATTTCCATTCTCATCTAAAAGATTTGACTCTTTGTCTTGTCTTCCATACATATATCTTTTGACATTTACCATCAAGATCACATGACTTTGAAAAGATTCGGTATTTAGTGTTGGCTGCAAATCGGTTTGCTTCCCATGTCCGTAATAATTCTACAAAGCTCTGTTGATCTCTTATTTCAGAAACAATTGTGCCAGGCACTGATACTTCCCCTAAATTTGTATCTTCTACAATAGGAATTTTGTAGTTAGTAAGGGCAACGAGATCTTGTATAGTCTCCATATAAAGCTGCAAATATGAAACTGTTACGGAATCACGCTCTGGAGAAATATATGCTAGAATGTCTTCCATAGCCCGCACCATAATTCCTTGGTCTGAGGTATTTTCATCCCCTAGTCGACCAAGAGTAAATTTTTTTCCTGTACCAGTCTGCCCATATGCCATCACTATTCCATTGTATTTGTTTAGATGAGTAGAAACTGATTAATCCTCCTAGGTGCTTTGCTTCCCAAGCCAGAAGCAAATTGATAAGGATTTGAAACCTACCTAAGCCCTAAACATGGAAATCTGGAAGCGTGCATGCATATGAAAATAATAAAATGTGCTGCCAGAATGTATTAGAACATAGGATACTAAATATTCAAACCTAACCTTGCATTTGTTTTATTATATGAATAATCATTTATTAATCTATAGGAGCTTAATCTTAAACTGAGATATTTTTAAATGCAAAACGATATTTTAAAACGAAATAAAAGCAGCCCAAACATAGGAGAATGACAAAATAAAAAAAGGGATAAAAATGTCTAAGTTGGAAAAATAGGCCTAGGGAAAACTAGCTAATAGACCTAAGACAAACAGAGACTATACCATGTTACTTCACAAGGGTTGCTCAAATCAAAGAACAACTTGAAGTAGTTGAAGAGAATGTCGAAGAAGGTGAAATTGTGATGAGTACCTTGAATGGTCTCCCTGGATCATGGGACTCCTTCATTCAAGGAATATGTGCAAGAAGGAGGTTGATCTCTTTCAGCAAATTCTGAGAAGAATGCACACAAAAAGAAGCCCGACTCATAACAAGAGAAGAGAAGATGGGAGAAACTAAAGATCAAGATCTCGCAGTTCATACTAGGAAGAAATACAAGAAGAAGGAGAAGAAGGAGAACCATCATCACAACAAGAAGAAGGACAAGAAAGAAAAGAATATAAAGATTGATCCTTCCAATGTCCGATGCTATACTTGTGATGAAAAGGGACACTTTGCAAGAGACTGTCCCATCAGGAAAAAGAGACACCATGATCATGTTTTTGAAGACAATGAACCAACAAACAAAATATTCAGAAGAGAGAGGAATGATTCAGATGAAGATTATGTGCTGGCCGCAACACTTACGGACACTAGGTTACATGAATAGCAGTGATTGAATAGAAAGAATCATTCGTTACTATGTCTGAGCATGAGTCACCTTACAAGGTGAAACTTGGGGATGATTATCAATAACCCATAAAAGGGAGTAGAGTAGCTTCATACAAGCTAGACTCCTGGAAATCCTTAAATATGAAGGATGTGCATTATGATCCAAGATTGAAGAAGAATATTCTCTCCATATCTGCATTAGATACAAAGGGAATGAGAGTTGCATGTGTCAATGGCCAAGTTCTAGTGTGGCCTAAAGGAAAGACAATAGATGATGCAACAATGATTGGGGAAGAAGACGATGGCTTGTACAAACTAAAAGGATATCTTGAACAAGCATTGGTTCATGAGTCAATAGAACCAATTGAACTATAGAACCGAAGGATTACACATGTGCACTACAAATTACTATTGATGGCAAGTAAAGAAATCTGCGGAATTCCATAGATCTAGGGAAAGCATGAAGGAATTTGAAAAGGATGTGCACAAAGAAAGAATGTGAAGAAGACACTTTCCAATAGTGAAAGCAATGCTAAAGGAATACTGGAGATAGTACACTCAGATGTATGTGGACCCATGTCTTCTAGCTCATGAATAGGGTATGTGTACTATGTTTCTTTTATAGATTATTTCTCACATAAGACATGGATATATTTCTTGAAAGGGTTCAAAAACAAAGTATTCAAAAAGTTCAAGGAATATAAAGCCTTGGTTGAGAGCCAGACTGACAGGAAGATCAAGACTCCACGGTCAAACAATGGTGGAGAATTCACCTCGGAATAATTCAAGGAACTCTATAGTGAGTCTATGATTAAGAGGGAGTTGAGCACTCCATATAATCCTCAGCAAAATGGGGTTGCAGAACGAAAGAACTGAACCATAATGGAATCAGCAAAAGCAATGCTACATGACTAGGATCTTCCTATGCACCTTTGGGAGGAAGAATCAAGGACAATTGTGTATGTACAGTACCATCATCCTCATTGAGTACTTGAGAACAAAAATCTGGAAGAGGATTTCTCAGGAGAGAAACCATAAGTCGGCCATCTTTGAATATTTGGCTTTTTGGTGTACATACATACCCCAAAGGAGAATATTACTAAGCTCAATCCTTCTAGGGGGAAGGGTATATTCATAGGATACAATGATACATCAAAGGCATACCAAATATACTTCCCAGGATTCAAGAATATCAACATCAGTAGAGATGTAACCTTTGATGAAGACTCAACATAATTCAGATCTAGGAGGCTACCTATTCAAATTTTTTGAGGAACCTGAAGAAACGAGAGTCTAAGACATGGAAATTGGAGAAGCAATTCCAGAATTCCATGAATATCATGACATGGTATAATCACAAGAGATGGTAGAGACACTTCTCGAGAATGACTCCCACAAGAGGAAACTAGCATGGTCACGGGAGCTCATACAAGAAAAATAAAGGTATGGAGCTCCATAAGGAATGCATAGTGATCCGAAAACATGATCTTGCTACTCTGTGACGTTAACATGAATTACATAAAGAGCATGAATGAAGCTCACAAATCCATAAGAAGAGAACCAAACAGCATAGACAATACGCACATAAAGACAACAAGTTGATAACGGAGTTCGTCCAGGATGGACTACGTCTCCGGGCCTACTTCTCAATAGGAGGGCTGATCTATAATCTCAACATAAGGCAAAATACATGGCAATGATACAATGATACCTTGACAACAATGGTTAGGAAGAGAACCGCTGCCCAAAACACAACAAGACTGCTTCCAGCAACTCCGAAGCCTAAAGACGGTGTAAAACGAGTATAAACACTCGTACCTTCCTCCTACAGAGCTACGCAATATCCCCTCTCTCCTTTAGCTACAAAGTCTCCACTCCAAATCATGACTCTGTAAATGGAAATTAAGTGGGTTTATATAGGATTGGCTTGCCCCACTCCACATTCTCCTCATGATTCTTTAGTTACAAAAAAAATTTCCCAAGAAGGCATATGGTTCCAACTCCCCACACTTGGTTAGGCTCTTCTTAAATTATGTAGTTGACATAGTTACAACTATGCCAACCACATTTTTATTTTTTAGAATCTTACAATAAAATTCTTTTCCCCCAAAACCACATGGTTCATTGAACCCACAATATGTTTTTTTTTTTAAACAAATTTGTTATAACGTAACTTGTTTTTAGACCCACTTATAACCCATTTTATATAGTACAGTTAAAAGACATGTGTTGAAATAGAGCGCAGGCTCCCGTGCTGGTCGAAGCTCCCGGTCACGTTGGAGGAAGAACCAGGGTCGGGGCTAAGCCCCGGCCCCTTTGGGGCTCAAAATGCCAAAGCACACTTTAAATAAATTTATTTCCATACCTTATACATGGAACACCTTGTGGGCTAACGGTAAGGCGGAGCACTTATGCAGGAGAGGTCACAGGGTCGAACCCCGTGGAGGCCACAAAAATTTTGAAAGTTCTATTTCCCAATCTTGTTCTGTCACATGGCGTCCAGTGACTAGTTCACCTTTACCTCTGTACTACCACTTGGTTGTTGATTAGACGTGTCATACTACTGGCTGGACGAGCCGTACTGCCACGTTGTTTTCCAATTCATATTCCGTACGTGCCACATGTTGTCTTTCGATTGGTACGTACACTTGCCATGTCATCTTTTCTATACTGTATGGATGCCACGTGTCACCCTGTCAGTGGTGCCACAGGGCACCTCTTTTTGCCAATTTTGCCTGTTGACCTCATAGAACAGAATGCGATAACTTTCTCATGCGGAGTCCGTTTGAGGTGAAACAAACGTCGTTGGAATCATCTCGACGAGCCCCTCAATCTGGCGCTATTTTTCCTGATATTGGAGGACTTTGAAAATTTGGCCTTCCTAGATCCTCCTGGATCATTCCTCCCCACTGAGAAGCTTTTGGCCTCCAAAAGCCTTTACTAATCAACAGATAGGTGAGGGAATTGCTCCCTCACTTTCTCCTTCTTGATCCACTTGGATTTGCTTGGATGAGTGCCTCTGATGCCCACTCGAAGATAATCAACATCACCTCTGCAAGAAGTCCTTGTCCTTCTGTCCAAGATGACATCTTCCTTTAGCTCATCCATGTACTCAGGAGAAAATTCATCAACTGATGGCAATGAGACATTCTCCATTTCATCCATGATCATGGGAGGCTCATAGAGTTTCAATTTCTCCACATTCACCACTGACTAGATCTGCATGTATGGTGGTAGCTCTAACCGAAAGGCATTCGTCCCAATCTTCTCCAAGATGGTGAAGGGACCATATCTAATTGGATTGAGATTCTTGCCTTCTCCTTTCATCCTCTCCTTACTAATGTGAAGCCACACTTGATCTCCTACCTGAAACTGATGATCAACTCTATGCTTGTCATGGCGAGCCTTGTACTGGGCTTGACTCTTCTCCAACTGCTCTTGCACTTCTTGATGTACCTGTTGAACTCTCTGAATGAACCTGCGGGCTTTGTCTTCATCCTTGGAAGTGCTTGAATCAACCTCTCTCCCATAATTCAAGTCCAATGGAGTCTTTGGAAAGCACCCAAAGCATGTCTCAAATGGAGAGCTCTGAGTGGAAGAATGCATAGCCCTGTTGTAGGCATGCTGCACATACTGGATCTGCTCATCCCATAACTTAGGATGCTTGTTGCAATAACCTCGAAGCAAATGAACAACCGTCCTGTTGACTACCTTTGTCTATCCGTCGGTCTGTGGATGGAAAGCGGTGCTCCTCTTCAGCTTGGTGTCCATCATACACCATAATTTTGTCCAAAACTCTCCAAGGAATCGGGAGTCCCGATCCGAGATAATGGACGTAGAGAGTCCAAAGTGAACCCATACATGCTGAAAGAAAAGAGAAGCAGCCTACTCTGCAGTGACCTGATTTTTACATGGCATAAGAATACACATCTTGCTAAACCTATCCACGACCACATACAAGTAGTCATGACCCCTCCTAGACATAGGCAAACCCCCCACAAAATCCATGGAAATGCTTTCCCAAGGATGGGAAGGAACAGGAAGTGGTGAGTACAGCCCCAATTTTCTATTAGTGGGCTTAAAAGTAGAGCACATCACACACCCCTTTACATATTTTGTTACAATGTCTTTCATGTAAGGCCAATACACAAGTCTTTGCAAATGAGACAAAGTCTTACCTACCCCAAAATGCCCTAATACAAGAGAAGCATGAGCTTCTCGTATTACATGGACTCTTTCACTGATAGGAACACATAACTTGCCCAAATGATAGAGCAACTTTCCTTGCAAATAGTAGTCTTCCACCTGTGTGCCATTGGTTAGCTTCTCATAAATCTCCTTGAAATCATCATCAGTAGCATACTGCTCAATATAACTTTCATGGGATAAAGAAGCATTTTTCAAAACAATAGATGCAACAATAGGAGGTCTAGAAATCATATCTGCCACTTTGTTACCAGTACCCTTCTTGTACTTGATCACTAGATGGAATTGTTGAAGAAATCCCATCCACCTGAAATGACGAGCTTGCTGGAGCTTAGTCTGGGACTGGAGATACTGCAAGGGCTAATGATCGGTATGGATGATCGTCTCCTTACCCATCAAGTAGTGCTTCCGCTTCTTGACACTCTGAACCAAAGCATACAACTCTTTGTCATAGGTGGGGTAGTTGATCACTGCTTGAGTAAAAGTCTCTGAATGGTAGAAAATAGGCTTGCGGTGCTGCATCAATACTGCCCCCATGGCATATCCACTGGCATCTGTCTCTATCTCAAATGGTTGTTGCAAATCAGGCAAGGCTAGGACTGGGGCGGTGCTGATCTTTCCCTTCAATGTGTCGAAGGCTTTTTGCTGCTTACCTCCCCACTGGAAGGCTTTCTTTACACTTGTTAAGGCATGCAAAGGAGATGCTATGTATGAGAAGTTCTGAATGAACCTTCTCCAATATTGAAAAGCTCCTAAAAAGATTCTCACTTTAGTAGAATTAGTAGGCTTAGGCCAATTGACAATTACATCAACTTTTGAAGGATCAATTTTTAAATTTCCATGAGCATGTATCTCTTATTAGTGTTGATGAGTCTCTTCATCTGTCCTGCACTAACAAGAGTGGTGTTAGCCTTCATACTGTGAGCTCTCACGATGTACTCCACCCCATTTTTGGTGAGATGGTACTTGTTCTCGTGACAGAAGAATATTGATTTTCGATCATACAAGTATGGGCTTCCTAATACGATACCGCAGATGTCAAGAGGAACAACATCTAATTCCACCTCATCGATCAACTTTGAAGCAATATCAAACCTTAACCTACATTGCTTAGTCACCTGTAGTTTAGCATTATCACATACCCATCCAAGAGGGTAAGGCTTGGGGTGAGGTTTAGTCTGTATGCCCAACTTCTTAACAACTGATTCTGAGATCAAATTTACTTGAGAACCCGGATCAAATAATGTTTCAATCTTTGTATGCTTAGACACAACTCTGATGTGAAACAACTCACTTCTTCATTTATCATTTTCTTTAGAAACATGAGTAGAACTTGAACCAGTATGAGGAGTTTTGTTACCTTGCATTCCCATGGCTGTAATCTTGGTTTCGTCACCTGAGTCAGAACCCAAATCTCCTTGCACTGTTGCAACGGGATTTTTCTTATTTTTTCCTCCATAATGCTTTGGCCTCTATTCAGGATGCAACTTCCAACAAATTTCTTCATCATGCCCATCAGTGTCGCAATGTTTGCAATGGAGCTTTCCTCCTTCTCGGCATTAGCTGTCTTCTTGCTCTTGTCTTTCTTTTTGGACTTGTGGTTGTTGTTGGGATTGAAAGGCTTCTTCAGATGGTCTTCTTGCAAATGCGTCCCCCTGCTCTCAAGATGAGTATCCTGAACACTTGCTTCATCCACACTAGTAGGATTCAACAACAGCAAAGTATGGCGTAGATAATGATGAAGAGCACCAATGTACTTCAAAAGAGTGCCAAGAGAATCTAAAGAAATATTCAACTCTAGATCTTTCTTTCTAAATTCTTCAGTAAAAGTCTGAACACTCTGACCCTTTCCTTGTCTAAAACTTTACCAATCCATCATAGCCTTTTGAACATAACCCAATGGATAAAATTGCTTACGTAAAGCAGAAATGAAAGCAGACCACGATGAGAGAATATTACCCATTTGTTTGCTACCTTGTTGAAGCTTGCTTTCCCACCATACAAGTGCGGTTCCTGTCAGTCGAAGTGAAGCCAACTGAATCTTCACATCTTCTTATTTGATCTACTGGACTCGGCAATAGACCTCAATTTTCCTTATCTAATTGTTCAACTTCTCTGCATTCGCTTCCCCATTGAACATGGGCAAATCAAACTTCACATCGAGATTCAATAAGGGCTTCTTTTGAGGCTCTTTGTGAGGAACCTTGGAATGCTGAGAATGAGATGAGGAAGAAGCACTTGAACTTGTGCTTGAAGCTGAAGGTGAAGAGGGAGGCTCAGGAGGCTCTTCGCCACCTCCTCCTTGGTTAACTGAAGCGTTGCCTTCGTCCTTCACTTATTTGTCTTCCTTCTTTACTTCACTGCCTTTTCTTTCTTTTGCCATGCTTTCTTCATAGTCTGCAAACAACTTGTCTACCTTGTCAGCCATCATGTAGAAGACCTTGTGAAAGTTTGCCTCCATCCATCATTAGCATCCATCTTCCTCCTTTGGTGTGCATGTCCGATTTTGGAATTGTAAGGCTCTAATGTACCCTCACAAGCTTGCAGTTTAGCCCTCGTGAGCATCCACACTCACAATCCAACGTCAAATAGACCTGCTCTGATACCACATGATCCAAAAACAAGATCTTTGCTACTCTATGACGTTAACATGAATTGCATAAAGAGCATGAATGAATCTCACAAATCCATAAGAGAACCAAACAGCATAGACAATACGCACATAAAGACAACAAGTTGATAACGGAGTTCGTCCAAGATGGACTACGTCTCTGGGCCTACTTCTCAATAGGAGGGCCGATCTATAATCTCAGCATAAGGAAAAATACATGGCAATGATACAATGATACCTTGGAGACAATGGTCAGGAAGAGAACCGCTACCCAAAACACAACAAGACTGCTTCCAGCAAATCCGAAGCCTGAAGACGATGTAAAACGAGTATAAACACTCGTACCTTCCTCCTACAGAGCTACGCAATCTCCTCTCTCTCCTTTAGCTACAAAGTCTCCACTCCAAAGCATGACTCTGTAAATGGAAATTAAGTGGGTTTATATAGGCTTGGCTTGCCCCACTCCACATTCCCCTCATGATTCTTTAGTTACAACAAATTTTTCCCAAGAAGGCATATGGTTCCAACTCCCCATGCTTGGTTAGGATCTTCTTAAATTATGTAGTTGACATAGTTACAACTATGCCAACCACATTTTTATATTTTTATAATATTACAATAAATTTCTTTTGCCCCAAAACCACATGGTTCATTGAACCCACAATATGGTTTTTTTTTTAAACAAATTTGTTATAACGTAACTTGTTTTTAGACCCACTTATAACCCATTTTATATAGTGCAGTTAAAATACATGTGTTGAAATAGAGCGCAGGCTCCCATGCTGGTCGGAGCTCCCAGTCACGTTGGAGGAAGAACCAGGGTCAGGGCTAAGCCTCGGCCCCTTTGGGGCTCAAAATGCCAAAGCACACTTTAAATAAATTTATTTCCATACCTTATACATGGAACACCTTGTGGGCTAACGGTAAGGCGGAGCACTTATGCAGGAGAGGTCACAGGGTCGAACCCCGTGGAGGCCACAAACATTTTGAAAGTTCTATTGCCCAATCTCGTTCTGCCATGTGGAATCCAGTGATTGGTTCACCTTTACCACCATACTTCCACTTGGTTGCTTACTGGATGTGTCATACTACTAGCTGGACGAGCCGTACTTCCACGTTGTTTTCCAATTCAGATTCCGTACGTGCCACGTGTCATCTTTCGGTTGGTCCGTACACCTGCCATGTCATCTTGTCTGTACCGTACAGATGCCACATGCCACCCTGTCAATGGTTCCATGTCATCATGTTTGTACAGTATGGATGCCACGTGTCACCTTATCAGTGGTGCCACATGGCACCTCTTTTGCCAATTTTGCCTGTTGACCTCATAGAACAGAACGCAATAACTTTCTCATACACAGTCCATTTGAGGTGAAACGAACGCCATTGGAATATCTCGACGATCCCTTCGATCTGGCACTAGTTTTGTTGAGATTGGAGGACTTTGAAAATTTGGCCTTCCTGGATCCTCCTGGATCACATAGAGAAAGGGAAAGGCCAAATCCTTACAACATCTATGTGGCCCTGATGTGTGACATTGTTGACAAGGAACCTTCCACCTATGATGAGGCTTCAAAAGAGAAGAATGGAAGGATTCCATGATCAAGGAATATCAGTTGATCATGAAGAATGATGTCTAAGAGATAGCTATGAGACCAGAAAATAAGTCTATCATGACTTAAAAGTGGATCTATAATATCAAGAATATATTTGCAGATGGAAGCATCGAGAAATACAAGGGAAGATTTGTAGCACGAGGATTCTCACAAAAAGAAGGCATAGACTACGAAGAGACATTTGCACCCATGGTCAGGTACACTTCCATTAGGATCATACTTGAATTAGCTACAGTTATGAAATGGAAGATACACCATATGGATGTCAAAACAATATTCTTGAATGGTGTAGTCGAGGAGGAAGTGTGCATGTAACAACCACTGGGATTCAAGACACATGACACAAAAACTCATGTGTGCAAATTGAAGAAGGCCTTGTATGGATTGAAACAAGAACCAAGGACATGGTACGACAGGATGGATAGCTTCCTCATGAGACAAGGATTTATGAAGAGTAAACCAAATTCCAACCATTACTTCAAGGTTGAAGGCGTAAGACTAGTGATGCTCCTACTATATGTCGATGATTTGCTTTTTACGGGAGAGAATGAAATCATTAAAGATGCAAGGAGGAGAATTTCTACATAGTTTGGGATGAAATACATAGGGATGATGCACTACTTCTTAGGCATGGAGTTGTGGTAGAATGAATATGGTATTTTACTTAGTCAATTAGGAAAGTATACAGTGGATATTCTTAAGAGATTCGTAATGCTGAACTGCAAGGTGATATCCACACCTATGGCATCAAACTTGAAGCTTCTGATTGATGCTTCATCTGATTTAGTCGATGCCACAATGTATCATCAGATGATTTGATCATTGATGTATCTAATAAATACGAGACCCTACATATGCTTTCCTATGAACACCCTGAGCTAGTTCCTAACGGATCTGAGATATGTTCATCTGATAGTTGTAAAGCATGTATTGAGGTACCTCAAAGGTACAGTGGATCATGGGCTCAACTAGGATACAAATCATAAGATTAACTTACATAGTTATGTTGATTCAAAATGGGAAGGTAATGCCACTAATAGGAAGAGCACTTCAGGTTGTTGCTTCAATTTTGGATCTGGCATGATCTCCTTGTTTAGCAAGAATCAGTCATGCATGGCGCTAAGTACAACTGAGGAAGAGTATGTTGTCGCTTGCTCGGCTAGTTGCAAGGAAGTGTGGCTGCGGAAGCTACTGTTTGACTTGTTTGATCTCTAGTTAGATATGACTTGTATCTTCTATGACAATCAAATTTGCATGAATCTATCGGATAAACCTATGTTCCATGATAAGTTGAATCACATAGAAATCAAGTTCCACTATATCAAGGTCAATATGGTGCAAAAAGGAGTAGTGAATCTCTAGTACGCGGAAACGAACGAGTAGATAACCGATGTGTTAACCAAGCCTATAGCTAGAGTGAAGTTTGAGTACTTCAGAGAAATACTTGGTGTTATCCATAATGTAATGTCTCAATTTGAAATTTCCAAACAAAGGCTTAGTTTTGGGAAAATTGTATTGACTAGTCTTAACTCTAGGGGCTTCGAATGGAACAATAGGGTCTCAAATTCGGTAGAGAATGATATGGGGAGTCTTAGTACCAGTTAATGGATCTATGGTCCCTTTAGAACAGGTTATATACATTTGAAACTTGATTTTGGGGCGTTGAAAAAAAATGGAAAAATTTCTAGTAAATTGTGGTGAAATTCCCCCTAGGGCGTGAGCAGAAATGGCTCTCCAATTAATATGCGACCCTCCCAAATTATAAAACAAAGTATGGGGAATAATATTATACTTCACTGACTGTCATTATTTTTGCTTATAATTTCTTCAATAGAGATATAAATCTTCACATTCAAATGCATATGTTCAGTGATATTTGCTTAAGGGAAATGGCAGTAGTAGCTTAGCTTTGACTCATAAAATGTATATGTAATGGTTCACAACAAATAATAAGGAATGTAGAAAATTAAAAAAATATCAATAGCTCACTCAAAAACATATAATATCAGAGAAAATCCTCAATACAAATTAGATACATAACTCCATTCAAATGGGAAACAAATACATGGAAACTAGTCAAATCATAGCTTGGAAGTGTGGAAATTTTTCAATATGTATTTCTGATAATTTCTAATTACAGGGAGTATGGGATACATATTAAATATCCATAAATAATCTACCCATGCTCGGGAATCAACTAGACTCAATAAGGCGCAAGCATCATTCACACTAGTGCGTCATCATATGGAAACATGGGAATAATGAAGTAGAGAATGAGAGAATGGGAGGAGAGGTGTGTCACGAAATGTAGCAGCATCCCATGTGCAATAAAAAACCTCCATTAAGCTCCAAATGAGAGGTCAGGGTGTCCTCTCTATTTGTGCTAGAAACTGTTCATAGACTACAAAAGGAACAAGCTAGTATAATCTCGAAACAAAAAGCAAAATGGAATTGGTTTTTTGTAATTGATTTGAAAGTTCACTCACAAGAAGGCAAGCAATCAGAAAACTAACACAAATACTGAATCATGAAGTAATATTGAAGAACTAATATATAAATGCATAAAAGATAAATATAAACCATAAACATTCACAAGCACAGCACATGTTTTGTCCACAACATATGAGCATTCACATGAATAAAAACATTCATCAAGAAATGAAATCATAAGTTGAGTGGTCAAACTGGCCATAAACAAAATCAATATAGAGGATAAAATGGCTTATATTTATATATAAATTAGTCTCATTATTCAACACTTACATGAGATTCATAAGTATCAATGAGCATATACATCCAAAAGTCCTTATCTCTAAAGCTCTTCTTGCAACAAAAATCGAACCCTATTCCACTCAACTTTCCTAATTTTATCATTTGCAAACTAGATCAGTTTCATAATTGTTTCATAACTATATTTTAGGTCTAAACTCGAGGCATTTACAACAAGTGATTACATGTTAACTTCAAATCTTTAAAGACAACAAAATGTTAACCATTGTATGCATTGTAACAAAATAAAATACTTTAAAGATGGACATTAGATGGCACTCATAACCACTTGGTTGCTTCTGCTAGCATGGAAATCCCTTCTAATGCATGAGACTGCTTCTTAGCTCGTTCCTGCTCTGTCTCAAGAATTTTAACTTTGTTTGATAACACTTCATTCTGCTTGTTTAAATTCTGAATTTGCTTGGTTAAATATTCAGCTTGATTATCTATTTTTGTCTTCCTCTTCAATGCTTCTTTCGACACTGCTATCAATTCTTGGTAATGTGAATTAATATCTTCCTGGTCTTCTCTTAATATCCTATTTTTCATTACCAGCCTATCATTAGTTTCATTAAGAAAACAAATCTTTGATTTATGTTGTTGCAGAGTTTTCCTAAGATTTTCAACTTCTGAATCCATATGCACCTCTCCCGGCAATGTCGAATCCTGGTTTGACAACCATGGAATATTCAACTTTTTAAAAATTAAATCTTCTTCATGCTAATCCTTCATTTCTTCGTCTGCAAATGAGGCTCCTGAAGTCATGCACTATTCTATAATAGAAGTAACCTGTTCGGAGACTTCACGGTTTTCTTAAACCGGTTCTAGTGATATCAAATGCTCCTCTTGAATGTAATTTTGTTGTGGGCTCAAATTATATTCACTTTCATTATCTTCCTCATTTGAAGAATCTTGAATGACTATAATCTTCTCATTTTGCAGTTTAGGGTTTAAAACTCTTTTCATATTTAATCTAAGTTTATTTATAGCTCTGGTCTTTGGCCTCCATTTTGATCCTTCCAATTTGATAAGAGATTTCTTCTCTACCTTTACATCTGGAACCTACAAAATATTGCCCTTTGAATCAGCTACAAAAGAAACTTTAGCTGAGCTTTCCTGTACACATATAGAACTCTGCTTTTGTTCTGTTGAACTAATGCCTTCCTCAAGATTCAAATCAGATGTCTTCTCCATTTTTTCATCCTCCAAAACGTGTTCTTTCTCATCATCCAATGCATTTCCTCGATCTTCATCACTAGGATCTCTGAATCTTTGACATGGACTATTTCCTTGAAGGCTATCTTGTACTAAATCTTCAATCACCTCTTTTTTAAATCTCTTAGAAAAACCAAATTGTTTATTGGTCAAACTTTTGTTTACATGATCACCCTGTTCATTGGTAAACCCTAACCATAATAAGAAGTGATCCCAGCTCCTATTTTTCTTTTGTAGAACTGTACAAATGATCAATTTGATCAAACCAAGATGAAAAAATGACTAGTTTGTATGATCAAAATGTCACTTGATTCTATTTGACATCTTCTGGAGACTTTTTCAAAGAAATAAAGGAAAAATTATCTTGGATTATTGATTCAAATGTTTTAAAAATATAACATGGTATTAATTCTGATGCGAACCTGCCATCTCATGTGATATAGATCTGTATAATACCAATTTCTTATTTCCATTATAGCTTAAACTTTTCTAATTGAACCCCTTTGCTCCTATCTAGGGTTTCGTTTCCTGGAAGTAAGAAAACATTAGGGTCAAAACTAAAAGGAATCTTTTTAAACCAGGATTCTCCATCTATTGGGACACTAGTGGCTTCAGCTATTAAATCTTCTGTGAGTTCGAACTTAAGAGTATTAAATGTTACAGTTCCATTTATGAAAATCTGGGTGAAATGATATGAAACTTCAGGATTGAAACCAGTGATGTTCTCAAAAAAACTAAACCACCGTGCTACTTTAAATAACAGTACACATTCTGGAAGTTTAGTGGCCCAACTGGTGTTTGTAGGCTCGAACCTGTTAATATTTCCACTCTTTCCCATATCTATATTGTAAATTGGCTTATTTACTTTTTTTGGAAACTTAAAGAATTTTCAAACTACGTGTCTACAACCGTGAGATTCATAACCCAAACTAGGAATCGTGGCATTTCAAATCCATGATTTCCTCAATGATAATCACACAGCTTCATACATTTGTCATGATATATGGAATAGGGCTATGTACATGTGTCATGATATATTAAACCAGTGTCTAAAAATCTCCCAGCATCCTCGACTGCAAGGGGCCATGCTATATCATCAATCAACCACTCGTTCTAAGGATTCATGATTCCTGCAGCGCTCTTGTGTATAGATCCTGAATTTTGGGCTACAGGAAAACCTCATCATTAAATATTTAACAAAGAAACTCAAACTAAGGGTTAGACCTTGGATATAGGCATTGGAATAATTTTAAATCAGTATTTGTAGACTTCTCAAGATATATAATACTTAATAAGCCATTTAAAAGAAAGCTTAAGAAAGAAAATAAATAAATTAAAGAAAAAACTATAACCTATAAAATAAAAAAGGCATTTAAAATCATTAAAATTTAAAACAAGCTTAAAAATGAAAAGTAAATAAGGACTAAAAAATTGAGAAAAAACACACAAAAATTAGGTCCAATTTCAGTCCTAACATATGGCTCCTGCTGAGGGATGAAATCCTCCTTATGAGGTTTCAAGAACCTGTAGACCAGTGCCTTCACTCTAAACTAAAACTTCCTTATTATTATACAAACTTCAATTGGGCAATTGGAGTCTTTATTCCATCTTTCTCACACCGGTATGTATAATGAGTGAAAGTTCTTTCACCTTCAGTGACTGTAAAAATGTTTGAGGAATCGTCCATTCACTGGATTGGACAATTCTTCACCTTCCAGAGTCTGCAATATGAAGGTATTATTGTCCAAAATATTTGAAATTACAAAAGGACCCAGCCATAAATTATCAGATTTTCCATGCTTACCCTTTTTCTCTTTTCTGGCATCCCATCTGAGCACCATGTCTCCAAAAGACAAAGTATCTTCCTGTCAAATATTTCCTTAATATTTTTCCTTTAAGCTTGATCTTTTTCAGCTAGAGCTTCACGTTCCTGCTGCAATTCAATCAATGAGAAAATCCTTCTTTGAATATCATTAGGCTCTTCTTGACTATCCTAAAAAAACTTGATTACTACAATACCTAATTGGATTGGAAAAATAGTATCAGTACAATACACCAACTGAAAAGGAGATAAACCTATTTCTTTCTTGGTGGTTATTCTATCTGCCTAGAGTGCATACTTCAACATTGAATCCCAATATCTATTGTTCTGATTTAACAATTTTCTAATGCTCTAGATGATATTTTTGTTAGTTGATTCTGCCAATCCATTGCTCTGGGGGTAATAGGGTGTAGAATGCTTTAGAATAATTCCATTTTGTTCGCAAAAAGTAACCATGGCCTTAGACTTAAAATCCTTAGCATTGTTAGTCAACCATTTCTTAAGACAACCAAATCTACTCAGGATATTTTCTTGAATGAAGTTAATGATTACCTTATCAGTTGCATTCTGCTTAGGAATGGCCTCCACCCATTTTATGAAAAAATCAGTTGTTTTAAGTATCCATTTATGCGTCCTAGAGGAAGCAAGATTGATCTCTCCAATAAAATCCAGATCCCACTATTGGAAAGGGGCATTTACCACAATGGGCTTAAAAGGTAAGGACACAAGTTTGTGTTTGGCAACAAATTTTTGACATTGAATACAAGCCTTGACCTGCTGGTAGACATCAGCAAACAAATATGGCCAGTAGTATCCATATCTTAGAATTTTATAAGTTGTGGCCTTCCAATATTTGTGACCTCCACATGCACCTTAATGTAATTCTGAAATGACCTCGCCAACTTCTCGTTTCTCTAAACACCTGAGTAACACTCCCCTTGGATCTTTCCAATGTAATTGTTGATGTATTAGATAATATTTGGTGGCCTTCAATTTTAATGATCTACTATTCTTATCCAAATGAATAGGACACTACAAATGAAATAAAAATCGAACTATATCAGCATACCATTTTGATTCTGCATATTTATCCATGATCTATTCTTTGTCTTTCCCTATTGGTAACTCCTCCTGTATTGGCTCACTTGCTATCAAATGAAGACCAATGGCTTCACAATTTGAATATGCCAATATTCTTTCTAGACCCTACCCTTTTACAAGCTTGGCAAATTTAATCCCCACATCGTATTCTATGATTTTTGCAATCCATTTCCCCCACTTTCCTTCACTATCTGACTGAGTTAGAATTTATTTAATAGCAGCATTAGGTACATAGGCAATAATCTTCGAATGCAGAATATAGATACTAAAAAAATTCAATGCTTTACCAGTGCATATGATTTCTTCTCTAGTGTACTATATTTTAATTCAGAATCTCTAAGAGTTTTGCTAAAGAAAGCTTTAGGCTGTTATAATCCATCTGCAGTTTTTTGTAATAGAATAGCAACTATTGTGTCATGAGATGCAAAAGAGAAAGTCAAAAAATATTTTGAAAAGTATGGGCTTACCAACACTGGTGCTTCTGTAAGGGCTTCTTTGATCTTTTCAAATGAGGCTCGGGCTTCTGCTGTCCACTTTACCTCCTAGTATTTCCTTAACATGGATGTTATCTGCTTTATTGTTTCAAGCTTCATAGCAATTTCCAAAGCCTTTTGCTGATCAGCAACCTTCTGTTGCATAAGGGGTGTCCTGATATGTGGTAACAATGCTGCAATGAACCATTCTTTATGCTGCACTGGTTCAATAGTGAAGCTAACTTGATCTAGCAGAAGTTTGAACCTCTGATCAAAGTCCCAAACTGATTCACCTCGTCTCTGTTGAATCTCTTTCAGTTCAGTTATACATTGTGACTCTGATTTAGGCTTCTTAAACTCTTTGATCATTGCTGTCTTAATATAAGCCAAGACATGGTTCTGAGTACTAGAAAACTTCATGAACCAGGTCAAAGCTCGGTCTCTAAAAGAAGTGACCAGTTGCGCTCTGCGTACATATTGATCTATAATGTTCTTAGCATTCCACACAGCTTCGCATAAGAACTAGAACTGTTCTGGATCCTCTGATCCAGTTCCTTTGAAAACGGGGAGCTTAATGTCATCATTCATGTGGGCCATAGCGGATCTAGGGGGGGCAGGAGGGGGAGGGGGAGAACTTACTGGGGTAGACTGACCTGCGACAGGGATACTCGGGGTAGGGTTACTTTCAGACTGCGACGGGTTCTCAGGAATAATAGATCTGCACGGTGGAGTTATAGGAGGGTTTCTAACAAAAGAGGTTTCTTGAGATTCAGGCTCTTCTGGGCTTACTGGGATATGCTCGGTATTCTGACCTAGGGTATAGGATCCAAAATATCTCTTGTATCGCTTATCGCTTCGCAGCAAACCAGTTTGCTCGTCGAAGTCACTTTCACTTGCAAACATATGTTAGTAACACTAGATCTAGCAATATGATTCTATAAGCAATATGCCTGTTTCAACATTTTAATTCTCAAACTAAATGAATTCAGGTACTTACCCCTTGGTTCTTTGAAAAACTGTCTTTCAGCTTCGATGGCAAACTCTGTCACAAATGCTTCTTGGAAGTTCATCTTTCTCTCAAGAACACGTCTGAGCTACGATGAGGATCCTTGTTCTCTTGTTCAGCAAATCTCAGATAGCTCTCTTCAATCCAATCACCAATTTCCTTTACTGAGGGTCTCCAAAACATAGCCCTCCTGGTACGACGTAAATCCCTCTTGAGCAGATACTGAGTTCAACCGGCAATGGAACCAATGCATACATGATCTACCAGGAAAAAGTTTAAGCCTGAAGTTCGTTCTAAGCAGAACGAAGACAGACACAAGCAATCAGGGAAAACACCGGAGGATCCCGAGATGAATCCGTCTGGTTCAGCAGAGATCCCACCTGAAGAGGATGAGAACGTTGCCTCGCAGCGTCCACCGTATCTCCAACCTGTTCGACCAGGAGTACAGCTACCTCGGCAGACAAATAAGTTCACATTACGCACCCCTTCGTTGCCACCGGGTGTGCAGTTGGTTGGACCCATGATGGGGAAAATAGACCGGCTTAAGTGTGCAGACCACGATACGAATGATCATGGGAAGTTCCCATAGTTTTCCTCGGGAACATACTTGCACTTCGTCAAATATCCAGAGACTGGCGCGACATTACTAGAAGTCAAACAGTGGGTTGCTGGCTTGGACAAAGCTGGTTTGTTGAAGATGCTAGATGTTCCCCACTTTGGTCGCAGCACGCAGGTGACCGTGGTGGTCAAGCAATTATTGGCACTGGTGCATGATGGGCACCTATGGATAGGAAACTAGAAAATCGCTAAGGGCAGACCCGGGTTTATACCATTAACTTCACACCAACAAAAGACCTACAGTGTTCGCCCTTTCGGCAACAACCTGCGAACAGGTTGCAGTCTCACCCGAAACAGCTATGGGGTGCAGCAGAATCAGGTTTCTGCAAGCAGAAGAGGGATATTACTGTACCTTTAGCCTTAACAATAAACACTTATTCAAAATAGAGCTTCGATATACACATATATAACTTCGCAGTTAGATAAACAAAACAGTTACTTGCTTAACCCTTAACTGGGAATTCACAGTGAAGTTATTATTTAGCAGTTATCTCACTTTATCAATTGCCTACTTATCAGTACATGAAAAGAAAACATCACAGAAACAACAAAAGAGCAACCACGACACAATATTTAACGTGGTTCACCCCCCAGAGTAGGGGCTACATCCACAAACTACGCTTTTATTCAACTTTCCACAAAACAACAGTTTTGATCTGCGCACTCAGCTGCAGATACTTTCCTTCAGTTCTAGCTGCGCACTCAGCTGCAGTTCTTTCTTACAAAACCCCTCTGCGCACACAGCTACAGAGGTCGTCCACGCACACAGTTGGGACTTGACCTTAAACCCAAAATCAGATCTATCTTCTTCGCATCAGATGATCCTCATGTCATTAGATACCCTCGACATATTTACATGAGTGCCTATTTATACAAGTGCACTATTACAAAACCATGGGATTATACCTGAAATTTATGGACAATTACAAAAAAAGGGGGTTTTGACTCAACCCCGACACCCCTAAGACTATTTTGACGCGCAACTCCACTTACAAGCTTCCACAAAAACTGCGAAGTTACCAAACTTAAGGACCATTAAGGTGCACGCCCCAACAGGCCCCTAAGACTCACCAGTGTCCCGTCCCAGGACACTCTCCTGCTTGTCTGGCGGGGAAACCTTGTTGGCAAAGGTAATAAACTGCTTGTTGAGGCCATGCATGATATCGTCGGCTGCTTGCTCCTTCTCCACCAACTCCTGCAATACTGCTGCTGATGCTTCATTGACCTTTTCCTGTGCAAATGCATCATATTCCTTCATAACTTTAAGCTGGCTGTCCGCGGCAGAACTCAACTCCAAAGCCTCATTGATAAGGGGCTGCATAGAATTTTCCAGCAGTGTTGCTTTCGTTCTGTATGATTCAATTTCTTGCTGGATTTCATTACTTTGCTTAACTAGCTTGAGCATTTTCTGCATAGGAGGCAGAGTCTTAATTTCCGCTTTCACTGCATCCAGCTCTGTCTGTCGCTGCTTGATGGTTTCTTGTAGCTTTGCTACTTCTGGATTGTCCTGCAGATTTTCCCAGGCATCGATGGTGTCCTCTAGAAGTTTTGCTGTGCTGCTCACGAGATATGAATTTTTTGCTGCTGAGGCCTGAATGTCTCCGCGGCACTGCTCTCTGACCTCTGGTGGGCTCTCCGGGATGATGTGAAGTTGAAGCTCCACAATCTGAGCCTCATGTTCTGCTTGGAGCTTCTCTATTTCACTGCGAGACTGCTGTGCGTAGTCTTTCAGCTTGGCGATTCTTTGCTTCGGCTCCTCCTCATTCTGGATGTCGAAGTCGGGAAGACTTCGACACGCCTCTTCCAATACTCATGCCAATGTGACCTGCTGACGTTCTGCGTCATTCTTCCTCTATTTGGCTTCCTCCAACTGTGCTGCGAGGCTATGATTCTGCTTGATGGTATTTTCCAACTGTATTTGTGAGTAATGATCTCGTGCTTGGATTTCCTTCATGATAGCTAATTGGCAGAGATGTAATTTCGTCATGGCCATCTTGGTGTAATCTATTCCAACTATCATGTTCATCTCCGACCTAGACACTGCGTCAGTTATTATGAGGGTTGCACTTGACACTTGTTCCCTGTTTTCTCTAACTGGCCATTGTCTTGTGTCTGGTTGCGCAGTTACTGGGGCACTGCTTGCTGCAGTGCCAATCGCTGATTTTTCTGCTAACTCCTTCAGCTCCGAGATTCGCTTTGCTACGCCGGTGATGGCATCAAGATGTGTGGCTGCAAACTCTGACCATTTCTTGGTGAGAACTTCTATTGACTTCGTCAGAGCCTGATCAAGCTCCTCACTTGTCAAGGTGGGCTCTTCGTCGATATTCTTGTCCTTTGATGCTTTCGTTTTCTTTCGGGACTGAGGTTTGGTCACTTCTTCTGCCTCTGGTGACTTTCGCTTATTTGGCCGATTAGGGTCTGAGACGGTTTTGACCGAGTCTTCTTCTTCTCCTTCATCTCCGTCATCTCCACCCTGGTCGCCTTCACTCTGCTGCGACTCACTCTGTTCTTCGCTTTCTTCGAGTGGGTCATTCTGTTGCGTCTGAATAGGGCTTGCGTCTACATTGGTGACTGGGGGGACTAGATGTTGGGTTTTTTCCCTGCGTCCTTCAACCATTCCGCCAGCCACTACTAAAATACTGCGAGGATGTCTTCCTTATTTACCACGTATGGCAGCTTCCAGCATGTATGTTTATCATCTGCGCGGGCCTAGATGAAGACATTGTGCATGTCGGCCTTGAAATTGGCCACTCCCACATACTAAGAAAATAGCTCATTACTGAACCACGGTGTCTTCAGGATCTCAGACGAGATATTCATGTCATAAAAGGCGAACACATAGTTCATTATCTGTTGGGATGCTTTGTCCTGCGACACCCAAAGGGATGCATACCTTGCTGCGCCAGGCATGTTCGAAGGCACAGCAACAAACTACGCCTCGGTAGGTTCTTTCCATCCTACAAGTGCAATAAGTACCATCAGCCATGAATAGTGAAAGGGTCTACCTTTATCCTGTGCGTCGCAGGCATCTTCAAGGAATTCCTTAGTAATGTAGGCTGCCCAGTTGTAACTGTAGCCTTCGGCACAGTTCACAGCAATACTGACAATTGGGGCAGATACTTCATTCGGTCTGCACTTCCTCATTAATTTGCAGGCTAAGAGCTCAGCTCCAAATCGAATGTTTTGATGTTGAATGGCCGAGGTTTGATACCCTCGCTTCCCTTTCGTTAGCCCGAAGAGTTCCTTCATGCTATGTGCTAGCTTCACATCTTCATGTTTTCCCAAAAACTTAATGCTAGGGTCAAGTCCTTCCCTCGGCAGGCCCGTAATCCGGTGAATGAGTTCTCCATTGATAACGATTTTCTGGTTTCCTATCCATAGGTTCCCATCATGCACCAGTGCCAATAATTTCTTGACCACCACGGTCACCTGCGTGCTGCGACCAAAGTGGGGAACATCAAGCATCTTCAACAAACCAGCTTTGTCCAAGCCGGCAGCCCACTATTTCACTTCTAGTAATGTCGCGCCAATCTCCGGATATTTGACGAAGTGCAAGTATGTTCCCAGGGTGAACTGTGGGAACTTCCCATGATCATTTGTATCGTGGTCTGCATACTTAATCCGGTCTATTTTCCCCGTCATGGGTCCAACCAACCGCACACCCGGTGGCAGCGAAGGGGTGTGTAATGTGAACTTCTTTGTGCGTTGAGGTAGCTACACTCCTGGTCGAACATGATGGAGATATGGTGGACGCTGCGAGGCAACGTTCTCATCCTCTTCAGGTGGGATCTCTACTGAACCAGACGGATTCATCTTGGGATCCTCCGGTGTTTTCCCTGATTGCTTGTGTCTCTCTTCATTTCGCTTAGAACGAACTTCAGGCTTAAACTTTTTTCTAGTAGATCGTGTCTGCATTGGTTGAGGCGGTGCAGGGGGAGTTTCTTCATGGGGTGCAGAGGCAGGTGGATGGCTGAAAAGGTCCTGCAGACCCCCCTGTTCAAATTCTCTCACTAAATCCTAAAGCTCGCGATTAGCTGTCATGGGATCAATTGTAAAACTCAAGAAAATGCGTAATGCGAACTTCGTGGCCGTGGGTGTCTTCTTATAGAATCCATCAACAAAATCTGTCGTAACTGTGCATTGAAGGCACCAAATCTGGCAGAGATATTTCCCAAACGGCGGTAGATTTCCCAAGATCTCATTAATACAGGTAGTTAATACAGGTAACGTACCAACGCCGTCAAATTTGATTTCTTCCAACGGTCGTATTTTAAGCTCTCACAGATCTTTCCTTCTTCGGCACAGCCAGTAACTCTGGCTGTGCCATAATAAGGACATTCGACAGTTCCTGACACCAACTTCGACATAGCTTCGAGATTCAACCCACGACATAATGTCTTCCACCACCTCACTGATTCCTTTCATTTCTGAGAAATAGGTCCTGATACTCATGGAGAAGTTAGGTCACTTTGCTCACCACTTCTTCATCCCAATAATCTCCAACAGTAGCATACTTAGGTTTTTCTTCGGACACAATGTTTACTTGCCTTGTTTTCCAAGGCTGAGTCACTTTAGGCACTTCGACTACTGGTCCATGTACTTCGTAGTGTGCTTCTAACTCAGGAATGTTAATGTTGCGCAGATCATTATCCTCGTCAATTGCGAGGTTATAACATTCTACTGCATTGGCTTCTTGTTCCTTCCAATCAGGTTGGTACTCAGCTATTTCTTTATCATCAAACACCTTAGTATGGATCAACCTAATAGCTATGTCTAAAGCAGGACAAACCTCATCAATAGAAAATGTAAGCACAAAACTATCAACAAGAGAATCCCAACTTACAGTATCATGGCGAAGTTCAGCCTCCGCATACCAGTTCTTTGCTATAGGGTCTAGAGTGTGAATAAACCTATGTATCCATTCTTCACGAGGTACACTCTTCCATGCTTCGTAGCACTGCTCCAAATGTTCCTGAGGACTAGTATTTCCATTAAACCTGCTTCGCACCTCCTAAGGTTGATCCACGAATCTCAGGCGAAGGGACTTTTGACAAGCTTCCCAACTAGGAATGTAATTTTTATGACCATTCCACCATCTAGCAGCTGTGGCTCTAAATACAGAATCTAGAGTCTCCATTATCTGTGAATCTGGTACTTGTTCTGAGAATCGTACAATAAACTTTTTCGGGTCTTTCAAACCATCAAAAATAAGTAAGACTCTTGTCTGTGAACTGAGCCATCTGAGAGATTTGGTAATTCTTGCACATCGATGTCCATGTAGTTCATAAAGTCTATTCTGCCAATTCTCTGGGCCATCGTCTGAATCCGTCATGCAGGAGATGTCACAGTGCCAATCCATTATACCTTCGGCAGTAGGATCAACATAGTCTTCTTCCTTAGCTGTGATGTTGTAGATATGATCCAAAACACCCTAATCTTCATCTCTGAGTGGTTCTGTGTACCTTTCTCCTTGAGAAGGGTCCAATGGTATTATGACTCTCAAACCTTTCCCTTCAAAAGTCATATGTCTCTTCTTAAGGTTAATGACGGCAGAATTTTCCATTGCCCATTCAATTCCTAACAAGGCTGGATAGGGATTGCTATCAACGATTATCTCAATGACTTCAAAGTTTGCTAAGGTACTGACTCCATCAATATCTACTGGGGCACTAGGGAATCTTCCTAGGGGCACAATCTTCTGCTGATTGGCTAATCTCAACTGTATAGGGGACCATTCCAGGGTAGGTTTTCCCATTTGTTCCCAGGTCTGCTTAGTTAGGACATTTACTTATGATCCGAGATCCAATATGACATCAGTCATATCATACTCTCCTATCTGAGCATGCAACCTCATTTCTCTTCCCGTTCTTCTGACACTATTAATAGTATTGTCCTTACCAGAGCTTCGCTGAGGTTCGCAAGAAGCAATAACTTTTTGCAGCTCATTTAAAGCATTCTGATTTCTTAAGAGCTTCATACAACTCTATAAAAAGGATGACAGTGTACTTACTTTATCCGTCGAAGCTTCTTGAGACTGTGACTGCTGCTAATGTTGTTGCACAAGTGCTACTGATGTGCTCGGATCAGCAAAGTCTTTTTTGGATTCCATAAATGTCGCTTTTTCTCTTCCCACATCGAAGGTCGGAATTTTCTCTGGGGCCTTATGAACCCAAGCCGCGTCAGCCTGTTTCTCCTTATTCTGCACTTGTGTCGTAGCTCCACTCCTGGTAACAACATTAATGGCCGGGACAGGTCTTTGCTCTACAGCAATCATCTGAATATTTTGAGTAGGAGCACTATTTCTTTCTTGAATCTTGGCTTTCAGCTGTGGGCATTGCTCAATCACATGGTCGACTGCTCTACAATATCAACACGTCGTAGTTGGGTTCCGACAGTCTCTAGCTAGATGTCCTACCTGGTTACAGTTATAACACACAACCTTGCCTTGTCCTCTTCCAGCCATACCACCATGACCACGACCTCCAAAACTACCTCGACCTGATGTATTACCATGGTATCCATATCCCTCATTGCCTTGTCCATCATTTTGTACCCTATAAGCATCATATGTTCGTTCTCTCATGAGGTCAAAACTGCGGCATTCTTCTTCGTTGTGTCCAACTAACTTACAAAACTTGGAATAGGGGTTCTTAGGTACTTGCACATATCTCTGCAGCAGATAGCATTCTTCAGGTCGATGCTGGCCAGTTGTCCTACAGATCTCACAATATATAACACTAGGGTTAAACGGGTTTGGCGCACTAGAATTCAGGTAGTTTCTTACTGCCGGACACTGTTCCTTGTCGTGACCCTCTGTCCTACATCGTGTACACCAAACCTCCTCGTGAACGAATTTCCCTTTCTTCATGTCGCGAAGCTCCAGAGCCATTTCGGCCAACTACGCTTGTATTTGGGCTATACCAGAATTATCTTCGACAGGAGCTGTTTCAAGCTTCATAGCAATTTCCAAAGCCTCTTGCTGATCAACAACCTTCTGTTGCATAAGGGGTGTCCTGATATGTGGTAACAACGCTGCAATGAACCATTCCTTATGCTGCGCTGGTCCAATAGTCATTAGAGGAAATTTGGGGTCTAAAATGGGCCTTATAAGAAAACGTGCCAAAATAAGTTTTTGTGAGTTGGAATTCAAGAACCAATAGAATTTCAATAAAATAAGTCAACCATAATGGTTGAATTGACATATTTGTCATTAAAAAAAACTACTTTTTTGTTTGTATTTTCGACATATCTCATTGTGTTTTTACTCAAATTTCATTCGGGAGAGCTCGTTAGATGCGGAATTTGATTTTGCATCCAACAAGTACCCACACTACATATTTTTGACAAACCCCGCTTCCCCAAAAACAAGAAATACCTGAAAAAACGTGATGATGATGTCATCATCACATTTTTTCAAGTATTTCTTGTTTTTGGGGTAGCGGGGTCCATCAAAAGTATGCAGTGTGGGTACTCGTTGGATTTAGAATCAAATTTTGCATCCAACGAGCTCTCCCGATCGAAATTTGAGTAAAAACATAGGGAGATATGTTGAAAATACGAACACAAAAAGTAGTTTTTTTCTTTCTTCCTCCAAAATTAATCAATATTATTTTATTATTTTAACTATTATTTTATTATTTTCCTTAGGAGGCCCATTTTAGACCCCAAAATTCCTCTAATGGAAACTAACTTGATCTAGCATAACTTTGAACCTCTGATCAAAATCCCAAACTGATTCTCCGCGCCTCTGCTGAATCTCTTTCAGTTCAGTTATACATTGTGACTCTGACTTAGGCTTCTTGAACTCTTTGATCATTGCTACTTTAATATCAGCCAAGACATGGTTCTGAGTACTAGAAAAAATCATGAACCAGGTCAAAGCTCGGTCTCTAAAAGAAGTAACGATCTGCGCTCTTCTTATATCTTGATCTGTAATGTTCTTAGCAGTCCACACGGCTTCACATAAGAACCAGAACTGTTATGGATCCTCTGATCCAGTTCCTTTGAAAACAGGGAGCTTAATATCATCATTCATGTGGGCCATAGTGGATCTAGGGGGGGGTGGAGGGGGACTGGTAGTAGGCGGGGGGAAACTTACTGGGGTAGACAGATCTGCGACAGGAATACTCGGGCTAGGGTTACTTTCAGACTGCGACAGGTTCTCAGGGATAACAGATATTCGCTGTGGGGTTACCGGAGGGTTTCCAACAGAAGGGGTTTCTTCGGTCTTTGAGTCTGCTGGACTTACGGGGGTATACTCGGTATTCTAACCTAGGGTATAGGATCCAAGATTTCTCTTGTACCTTTTGCCACTTCGCAGCAAACCACTTTGCTCATCAAAGTCACTTTCACTCTCAATCATAGGTTAGTAATACTAAATATAACAATCTAATTCTATAAGCAATATACCTTTTTCAGCCAATAGCATTTTAATTCTCAAACTAAATGAATTCAAGTACTTAACCCTTGGTCCTTTGAAAAACTGTCGTTCAGCTTCGTTGAAGGAAATACTTGTGTTGATGGCGAACTCCGTCACAAATGCTTCAAGGGTTCGCGTCATCCAGAAATCAACAGCTCGAGAGATCGCGTTGTTTACTCTTTTCAATATGTTAATTCTTGCGAGGGTCCAATCAGGAAACTGACCTTCTTGGAAGTTCGTCTTTCTCTCTGTCAACCTAAATAACCAATACTGGTGCGATTCTAAGTGGATACTACCAAAGAAAATTTCATAAACATCAGAAAAAACATACCTTTGTAAAAATTCGTCTGAACTACGACAAGGATCTTTATTCTCTTGCTCAGCAAATTTTAGATAAGTCTCTTCAATCCAATCACCGATTTCTTTCATGGAGGGCCTCCAAAACATATCCCTCTAGGTACGATGTAGATCCCCCTTGAGCAGATACTGAGTTCAACCGGAAACGGAACCAATTTGTTGGGCTAAGGGCAGACCCGGGTTTATACTATTAACTTCACACCAACAAAAGACCTACAGTGTTCGCCCTTTCGGCAACAACCTGCGAACAGGTTGCAGTCTCACCCGAAACAGCTATGGGGTGCCGCAGAATCAGGTTTCTGCAAGCAGAAGAGGGATATTACTGTACCTTTAGCCTTAACAATAAACACTTATTCAAAATAGAGCTTCGATATACACATATATAACTTCGCAGTTAGATAAACAAAACAGTTACTTGCTTAACCCTTAACTGGGAATTCACAGTGAAGTTATTATTTAGCAGTTATCTCACTTTATCAATTGCCTACTTATCAGTACATGAAAAGAAAACATCATAGAAACAACAAAAGAGCAACCACGACACAATATTTAACGTGGTTCACCCCCCAGAGTAGGGGCTACGTCCACAAACTACGCTTTTATTCAACTTTCCACAAAACAACAGTTTTGATCTGCGCACTCAGCTGCAGATACTTTCCTTCAGTTCTAGCTGCGCACTCAGCTGCAGTTCTTTCTTACAAAACCCCTCTGCGCACACAGCTACAGAGGTCGTCCACGCACACAGTTAGGACTTGACCTTAAACCCAAAATCATATCTATCTTCTTCGCATCAGATGATCCTCATGTCATTAGATACCCTCGACATCTTTACATGAGTGCCTATTTATACAAGTGCACTATTACAAAACCATGGGCTTATACCCGAAATTTATGGACAATTACAAAAAAAGGGAGTTTTGACTCAACCCCGACACCCCTAAGACTATTTTGACGTGCAACTCCACTTACAAGCTTCCACAAAAACCATGGAGTTACCAAACTTAAGGACCATTAAGGTGCGCGCCCCAACAGTATGGGCTTACCAACACTGGTGCTTCTGTAAGGGCTTCTTTGATCTTTTCAAATGAGGCTCGGGCTTCTGCTGTCCACTTTACCTCCTAGTCTTTCCTTAACATGGATGTTATCTGCTTTATTGTTTCAACAAAATTTGGAATGAACCATTTCAGAAAATTAATTTTTCCAATGAATGACTGGACATCCTTCTTACTTCTTGGAAGACTGATTTCCAAAATTGCCTTGACTCTTTCACAATCTATCCTAATTCCATCTGCTTAAACTAGATGTCCCAAAAGCTTACCCTCAACCTAAATAGCAAAATGGGACTTCTTAGGATTTAATGGCAGTCCAAACTTCCTACATTTCAAAAAAAATGGTTTAATATGTTTTAATTGCTCTTCATCATATTGAGAAAACACAGTGATATCATCCAGATAAATTACTACAAAATTTTCTTTTTCTCCCACAAAAGCTATATCCATGGCTCTTTGAAAAGTTGCACCAGCATTCATCAAACCAAATGGCATCTTTTCATACATAAATGTACCCGAAGGGGTCACTAAAGGTTGTTTTCTCCCTATCATCCGGATGCATAGCAATTTGATTGTAACCTGAGAATCCATCAACCATTGAAATTCTCTGGGAACCCACCACTTTCTGCAAAATTTGCTCAATCTTAGGCAATGGATAATTATCCTTCAGTGAAGCTTTGTTCAAATTACGAAAATCCACACACAACCTAATCTATCCATTCTTTTTCGTACTGGAACTAAATTTTCCACCCATGATGAATATCTGAGTGGAACAATTATCGTTGCATCCAATAATTTCTTGACTTCTTTTTCAATGACTGAAAATAAGGCTGGATTAATTCTTCTCAATTTTTGTCTAAAATATTTCACATTTGGCTTTAGAGGAACCTTGTGTTGAATAACACTAGTATCATAAGTTATTAAATCTTCATAAGACCAAGCAAATATGTCAGCAAACTCTTTCAATAATTTGATATACCTGTTCCTTTGCTCAACTGAGAGAGATTTGTAAAATTTCACAATCTTGGGCTACTCTTCCGTACCAATGTTACAATTTATAATGTTCTCCTCTGAGAACTACATGGTCGGCTTTAACAGAGTGTCATATTTAGAAAATATCCTCTCCAGGGGAACGACACCTTTAGGAATAATGTTACCCTTCAACTCAATAATCTTATGCTTAGCAATTTTATTTTCTGAATATTCAGCAGTATTATCAACTTCATCATCTCAGTCTTGATCAATCAGTGAATTAGAAAACTCTCCAATTAAATCTAAGAATCTTTTTATCTCAAATCATCTTCAAAAACTCTCCATTGTCTAATATTTTCTAGCATAGAAGGTCTATACCTGACCTCAATTGGATATTTAAACTGGGTCTATTTTGGAATTTTGAAGTATGTGGCTGCCAAAGCAAGTGAATCAGTTGTTTGATTATGATCCCTGGGAATGAAAGAAATATTGAATGCTATGAAGTAATTTTCAATCATATCCCATAGTTCCTTTCTATATACCTTCAACAAATCCTTTTTTACCTGATATTTGTCCTTCACCTATTGGACAACTAGTTTAGAGTCACCATAAATAGAAATCTGTTGAATCCCAAGGTCCTTTACAGCCCTTAAGCCAAGTATTAATGCCTCGTACTTTGTTTTGTTATTGGTAGTCACAAATTCCAACTTATACATCAAACTAATCATCTCTCCATCGGGGGAAATCAAAACAATGCCAGCTCCTGCTCCTTCCTTAGATGAGGATCCATCAAAGTACATCTTCAATAACTCATCTTTCTGCTCAACACTACGCTTGATTGGTGCTTCCTTTTCTACATGGAACATGCCATTTGTATCCTCATCATTGAAATGTAACATACAAGACCCAAAATATTTCTCTACAGCATAAATGGGATGATTTGTTGGGTTCTTATCATCTGTGAAATTATAAGCATATTGTAATTCCCTATACAATCTTCTATTTTCTCCCCCAAATACAGGAATTGTAGCGTATGATAAATCCATCTACAATATACCACCTAATTTCTTTTCCCAAGACCTTGAGAGTAACATACCAAACTTAGGAGTGATTTCAACAACCACCACATCCATAATAACACTCTTAATGGGTAACTGAGTCAAGTTTACCACAAGATCCTTAATCACTCATAGACACTTAACAGCTCTGGAATCAAATGGATATAAATCATGGTATGGTTTTGTGATACTCAAACCAAGGGCCTCCATGACTGATTTAGGCATCAATTTATGAGAAGCTTCAGAATATAATAGGCAGTTAAGAATCATTTGATCATGGATAGTCATAGTTATGTAAAAAGGTGGAGGGGAATTTGAACCATTTTCAGGCTTATCAGACAAAGCAGAACCAAGAATGATTGTAGGGAGTTCTTCTTGGAGATTCACAGTATCTGAAGGTATCAGACTAGCATGTGCACCTAACATTTTTAAAGTAGGATTCCTATAACAAGGATTCTTCATCAATTCAGTTAATGACACTGGAATCTTTATCTTACATACTTCATTCTCAAAATTAAAGGTTTGCACATTTTTATTTATTTCTTCAATCTTTTCAGCCTTATCTTGGTCCCCATGATTTTGTTTCCTTTCCTGTGTTTGATTAGGTAACTGCTTGGCAGGAGGAGCTATCTTCTTTTTGGGAATCTGAGAAACTTATTTTGGACCTGTTAACACCCAAAAATGGTTAACTACCTCATCTACCCCATTACATGGCTCATTTGTCCACTTTCCTACCATATCTCCATCAAAAACCCATAAAACCATCTAAAAGGTCACCAAAAAGCTTAAAATGCCTCCAAAAGGCTATAAAATCCTTTTTTCCTCCAAAAATATCCAAAAAGGAATAAAAAATATAAAATAATGAGGAAAAAAGAAGAAACCCTAATAGCTGAAACCCTAAAACAGCTAAAACCCTAAAAAGCTGACCTAAACCACATGGTTTTATAAATAAGTGATGGAGACCCATTATTCCAGATCCATTATCATAAGCATCCTGCCTCTGCCGAAATTATTCTCGAAACCCTAGCTTACCATCAAGCTACTTTCACCATTGAGAACTCTTTTGGCCCATTTCCACCACCGGAGAAGGAGAAGAAGCAGCTTGGAGCTCGAAGCCACCGACATCGGACCAGCGCAACGGACTCCATCAAACTCCTCATTGGAGGTAACACCAATAAAGATCATTATTCATTTCTTTACCGTTTCTGCTCTATATTATTTACTTTTCACCGTATTGTTTCATGTTAGTTGCTTTTTACTGCTTTAGCTTCAAAAACGTATTTAGATTAATTTATGTTTCAGTTTATCATTATTTAATTCATACATCATTGAACTGCTACTAAGGGATCCAGATTCCTTAGTAGGTGCTCATTAGCACAAGCTAGGGTGAAAACCCTAGCTACAGGACCAGATCTCAGGTTATAATATTTCTTAGGTTCAGATTGACATATACCAGCTGAAACTTCATGGCTAAAATCAATTTCTTCTTGATAAATATTTGAATACAAAAACTCAGAATTTTGATAGTCATATTCAGTTAAGAAACCCTCTGATAATAATTCATCAAAGTAATTTATATCCTGATTCGAATCTTCATACTGCAAATCTTCACCTTCTTCAGCTTCATCTGCTACATTATTTTGGAGTGGAGGAGGAACTCTCTGATCTTCATTTTCCCTTCTTTCCCTCTGAATGTCATTGTTTCTTCGTTCTCTGGGGATAAATCTAGAAACAAATGGGTGCCTAAACTTATTAGGATTTCTTTATCCTTCTTGGGTAGGTTTATTTGGATTTTTATCTAATTCCAACTTATTTAGTTTTACAATTAAAATTCTAACCAACTTAGTCATCTCATCAATTTTACTCTCTGTTGTATGTGATGTAGAAGTTGGTGGGGTCATTTCCTTTTTACCCTTTCGGTCATACACTTGATGATCATAATGTTCTTTAAGCCTATTTGAAGCTGAAATGTTTGATTCCACCTCCAATGCAGCTTCCTATATGTTCAATAAAGTCATTGACCTTCTTTATCTTAAATGCAAGGAAAACTCATGATCAAAAGAATTGGCATAGGTTAGCTTAGCTAAAGTTTCAGAAGGCTTAATTTTAGTTGGGATCCAACCATACATATTATTAAAATGTTTTGAGAAGTCTGCTACAGTTTCATCTCTTTTCCTTTTCAAATCTCCAAACTCTGTGATGTAATAAGTATGATCCTTCGTGTCCCCCCACTACCTCATAAACACATCTTGTAGTTCTTCTATAATATTTATTGAATTAGCCGGTAATTATCGGAACCATCTCCTTACCTCCCCATCTAAACTCTAAACAAACATCCTCATCCACACATCTTTAGCTTCGATATTCCGATTGTCTGCATAACTTAGAAATGCATCCCAATGTTCTTCAATAGTAGTCTCATTGTGACCATTAAACCTAGGAAGGTATTTCTGATAATATCCTCCAGGTAGAGCATTTAGGGGCTGGGGAAGAACTAAGGGATCATATCTAGCAGCTACCATTCTATCCATCATGTGAAGAGGTTGTTGTGCTGCCATATTGAAGCTACTTTGTTTTAATGAAGGAAAAGGATGACTAGATTTGCTTGAACTTGGCTGAAAAGAAAGTTTATAAGGTTTAAACTGAAACAAAGGAATCTTACTCGGAACTTTAGTTTTTACTTTTTGACAAGACTTTAGACTATTAAAAATATGAAAGGTGTCAACTCGTGTAGAAGGGACTAACCATGACAGATTTTGTTTTTCCTCTTCTAAATATACAAAAGAATATGCCAACTCTAAGTGATCAAGAATAAACAAAGTAGGAGAAGACTGAGATCTTTGGATTTGCTAGATTCTTTCAAAATCTATTCTGGATCTGAAACACTCAAATGTAATCGTGAAGTAGGTTTTCCTCTTGTTCCAATCTTTCTGGTAGCCACTATGAACCATTACTTGGTGAAAATGTAGTCTGAAATACTTTCTGATTTTGCTCACCTCTCAAAACTAGATCAATAATGATATCCCAGGTAATATATACTTCACTTTCATTCTCGGCAGTGGCGCCAAAGATGTTTGTGCTAGAAATTGTTCCTAGACTACAAAAGGAACTAGCTAGTACAATCTCAAAACAAAAAGCAAAATGGAATTGGTTTTTTGTAATTTTTGGTTTGAAATTTCATTCACAATAAGGTAAACAATCAGCAAACTAACACAGGTACTCAATCATGAAGTAACATTCAAGAACTGAAATATAAATGCATAAAAGATAAATATAAACCAAAAACATTCACAAGCACAATACAAGTTTTGTCCACAACATATGAGCATTCACATGAATAAAAATATTAATCAAGAAATGAAATCATAAGTTGAGTGGTAAAACTAGCCATAAACAAAATCAATATAGAGGATAAAATGGCTTATGTGTTGAATTATTGTAACTTCGAAGTGTATTGTACCCCGATGTTCCTATCGGGAGAATCATTTGTATTTTATTATGCCTCAATGTTCCTATCGGGAGAATTAATAAGAGGCATGAGGAAATTCCCTCCACTGTAAGTCAGGTCATTAGAACCCTAATTAATATAATATTAAGTTGTTTGAGTCCTCCTAGAGAAGTCGACCTAGTCAGTTTTATTGGGGCCGACTTGGTTGAGTGAGATGTCAAGTGAAATGAAGAATATAAATAGAGGTGAGGTGCTCCTCATTTGAACACACTCACACTCACTTGTGTAGCACATAAGAGAGAGAGAGAGCTGTATTTGCAAAGAGGAGAAGGATCAGTTTGGGGTTTTATCTTTTATATTTTGATCATCTATATTGGGGAATATTTTGTTGGGTTTTTCCCATTAGGGTTTTCACAGGGTAAATCTATGTTGATCTTGTGATACTGTTTCTTTCAATGATCATGTCTATATGCTTTTGTTATGAAATTGAAATTGAATTCTGATAATCTAGCTTAGCATATGGAATCTTAACATGGTATCAGAGCTAACCTGAATAGGACAACTTTCACAAGGTGAAAAAACCCTCTCTCTCTCCTCGACAAGAAATTAGGGTTTCAGGAAAATTCTAAATTTTGAAGAAGTGATTGCATGGAAAGTTGCACCCTCCTAGAGTGCATCTTCTGAGCCTAAGATCAAATTTTTTGAAGGAAAAGATATCCGAGAAACTCAAACCCTAGTTTGACTTCTGGACTAGAAAACTGCTAGAAGCTGGAGTGTTGAATCTCGCAAGTCATATTTGAAAGGTGAAGACTTGAGATCTCCAATAACCAAGCACACTAGTCAACTCACCTTAGTCAAGTGCATCTCCTGGTAAGATCAGTTTCTCATTTTCCAGAAAGTCATTTTTTTGTAATCCTCTGATGAGATGGCCCTAAGCACCAAGCTTGAGGACAAACTAGAAGGCATAGAGAATTACAAAGCATGGAAATAAAGAATTGGACTCATTCTCAAGGACAATGATCTTGAAAAATATATCAAGGATGAAGTTGCAAAACCTGAAGAGGTTGAAGCTAAGGAGAAGCACAAGAAGGATCTGATTAGGGCACAAAGGATTATTGTTGACTCTATCAAGGATCACTTGATCCCTCAAGTGTCATCCAAGCAGACTCCAGAAGAAATGTATGATGTCATATCCAGAATGTATGGAGGAAGAAGCATCAATAGAAAGATGAATCTAAGAGTTCAATTGAAGAGCACGAAGATGAGTCATGGAGAATCCATCGAGGACTACTTCACAAGGGTCTCCCAGTTCAAGAAATAACTAGAAGCCATTGGAGACAAAATTGATGAAGATGAGTTGGTTATGAATGCTCTCAATGGTCTCACTAGACCCTGGGAGTCATTCATCCAAATGATGTATGCCAGGAAGGAAAACATGACTTTTGATATTGTATGGGAAGATTGTATTCAATAGGAGACTAGAGTAGCAAATAGAGAAGCTTTACTGAAGGAACATGATCAAGCCCTAGCCACTCATACCAAGAGAAGAAGAAGTCAACCCAAATTCAAGAAGGGAAACCACAAGGAGTCTCAACCTCCCAGAAGGTCCCAGGAAACAAGAGAAATTATCCCCAATAGGGACTATTCCAACTTTCAATGTTTTCATTGTGATAAGATAGGAAACATTGCCAAAAATTGTCCTTTGAAGAGACAAGAATACAAGAAAAGGAACAAAAAAAACAAAAGACATCATGCAAATCTAGCTAAAGATTAGGATGAAGAAGAAGAAGAGGAAGGACCTCAAAGAAAGAAAGCAAGAGAAGAAGATGCAAAAGAGTATGTACCATTCTCTACACTCTCTGGGTTTGTAACACCTTGAGAAGACACTTGGCTTATTGATAGCGGTGCTTCAAAGCACATGACGGGACAAAAGAAAACTCTGTCAAAACTTGAACAAAATAACTCTCCTCAGAAAGTATCTCTAGGAGATGACTATCAATATCCAATCAAAGGAAATTGTGAAGCAAGCTACTATTAAATTGAACACATAGATCTGTGGACAAACACACAACTCACATGATAGATCACACAATTTACTTAGTTATTGAAGAATGAAACAGTGCAAAAATGGCGTGCAGCTGTGAATGCTTTTCATTAATTAAAGAGTAATTAGATAGATAATTACAATGAAGTACAATGGCTTTAATAGCCACAAGCAATTCGAATCCACATGAGGAAGTTCAAATTTATTAGACTCTACTTGACTATAGAGTACCAAGACTTGTCTAAATCACTATCGGAGGACCCAGTAGTTAACTGTCCTTGTCTAAACCATAACCGGAGTTCATCGGAGCTCTAAAACACAACTCAAGTGTTAATTTAGTGTTGACTAATGGTTAACTGACTGTGGTAGGTGAGAAATGCGCCCCACATGTGTGCAGTCAAGTAAACCTAGCGCTAACTGAATGTGGAGGACTTGATTTGAATGTAACTGACTCCTAACTTAGCTTGACTAGTCATTAACTGAAGTGAACTGACCTTGGTTGGTTTCGGCACTCCCAGTGGCTTCCTAAATTGTAGGGATTGATCTAGGAGACTCCTAAACTTATACAATCAAGTGCAATAAGTGGCAGTGAGCCTCAATTAGTGTTCCCCACACTTTAGTAACTGAAACATGTGCCCCAATTAGGTCAAGTTTACCCAATGGTGCTAATGACTATAAATAGACTGGATGGACTCCCGATTTAGACATGACTCCTAATTTAGACATATGACCAAATTTGGACAAGGGAGCATTAATAATCCTAACAGCTACAAGCTTGATTCGGGAAGATGAAGGAAGTCTTATATGTACCAGGTCTAAAGAAGAATTTACTTTCTATCTCAGCTTTAGATAAGAAAGGATTCAGAGTTTCATTCATAGATGGCCAAGTACTCATGTGGCACAAAGGAAAGTCAATTGAATATGTAGTTGTCATCGGTGAAAAAGAAGGAGGCCAGTATAAAATCAAGGGACATTAAGAAACAACCCTTGTTCATAAGTCCAATAGCCCTAGTGAACAGTGGCATAGAATCCTTGCCCACATCAATTACAAAGCACTACCTCATGTGAACAAAGTAGTGACGATATTACCAGACTTGAAGATCACCCATGAAGGAATTTGCAAAGGATGTGCAAAAGGTAAGAATATCAAGAATCCATTTCCCAAAAGTGAAACAAAAACTAAAGGTACATTGGAATTGATTCATTCAGATGTGTGTGGTCCAATGTCCTCCACATCTTTGAGTGGTTTTGAATACTATATTACATTTATTGATGACTATTCAAGAAATATTTGGATATACTCCTTGAAAGCAAAGAGCGAGGTGTTTGAGAAATTCAAGGAATTCAAAGCCTTGATAGAGAATCTTTCAGACAAAATAATCAAGACACTCCTATCAAACAATAGCAAAGAGTATACTTCAAAAGAATTTGAATCCTTTTGTAAATATGCTAGAATCAAGAGGGAACTAACTACTCCCTACAATCCTCAACAAAATGGTGTTGTGGAAAGAAAGAACAGAACCATCATGGAGGCAGTGAATACAATGATATATGATCAAGATCTTTCCATGCATCTATGGGCAGAAGCAGCAGGAACTGTTGTCTATGTACATAATAGAATATCTCACAGTGCTCTTGGATTCAAGACTCTAGAAGAGATGTTCATGAGAAAGAATATTGAGGTAAGTCACCTCAAGATATTTGGTTGTCTAGTATATGTTCATATACTGAAGGAGAAAAGAACAAAGTTGTACCCCTATGAAAAGAAGGGGATATTTGTTGGATACTGTGAAGTATCCAAGGCATTCAGAATTTACATTCATGGATTCCATCACATCAAAATTAGTAGAGATGTAACATTCAATGAAGAAGGATCTCTCAAGGGATCCAGAAAATGTCAACATGAAGAAGTGTATGAGGAAGATGCTCCTCCCAGAAATGTAGAGGCTACATTCCTCCCTGACAATCATGATATGACAAAACCACAAGAACCTCCTATGATGGAGATATCATGGAAGAGAAATCCTGCTTGGAAAAGATAAATTATACAAGAAGCAGAAAGATATGGAGCTCCTGAAGGCTCCACAAGGATAAGCAAGAATCCCAAGACATTTTCCAACTATGTAGCTTTAATGTGCGATCTTGTAGATCAAGAACCTACAAACTATGAAGAATTTGTACAGAAGAAAGAATGGGTAGAAGAAATGACGGAAGAATACCAGTAAATAATGAAGAACGATGTGTGGGATATAGTTCCCAAACCAGAAGGAAAGAGTGTAGTATCCTCCAAATGGATCTACAAGATAAAACATGCAGCTAATGGAAGTATAGAGAAGTACAAGGCAATATTTGTGGCTAGAGGTTTCTCTCAGAAAGAGGGAATGGGTTATGAAGAAGCATTTGCACCAGTATTATGGTATACTTTGATTAGAGCTATCATGGCACTTGTATCCATGATGAAGTGGGACTTACACCAGATGGATGTGAAGACAGCCTTCCTGAATGATATGATTGAGGAAGAAGTATACATAGAATAGCCACAAGGATTTAAAGTTGAAGATAGATGGACCCACGCGGTATGCAAGTTGAAGAAGGCCTTGTATGGCCTGAAGCAAGCTCTTAGAGCTTGGTATGGAAGGACAGATAGTTTCCTGACGAGCATGGACTTTGCCAAGATTAAATTCGATCCTAACCTTTACTTCAAGGTTATAGAAGATGAACCTGTCATACTATTACTATATGTGGATGACCTATTTATGACAGGGATTGAGAAACAGATTGTAGAATGCAAGAAGAAGATCGTTGAAGAATTTGAGATGAAAGACCTTGGTCTAATGCATTATTTCCTAGGTCTGGAAGTATGGTAGAACTCAGAAGGAATCTTTCTCAATTAGGGAAAGTATGCAGTGGAAATTTTGAAAATATTTGATATGTTGGAATGGAAATCCATGGCCACACCCATGGATACCAACCTAAATTTGTTGGTTGATGAATCATCAGAACTAGTGGATGTGACACAAAACAGACAAATTATTGGGTTGTTAATGTATATAACAAATACCAGACCAGACATTTGTTTTGCTGTGAACACCTTGATCCAGTATCTAGTTCAACCTAGACGTTTTCACTTGATAGTTGCAAACCATGTGATGAGATATCTGAAAGGGACTATAGACTTTGGTCTATACTATGATGGAAACCATGCTTACAGATTGTATGGCTATACAAATGCAAATTGGGCTGGAAGTGTCTCAGACAGAAGAAGCACATTAGGGGGATGTTATTGTCTGGCGTCTGCTATGATTTCATGGTTTAGCAGAAAACAATCCATTGTTTCTCTTAGCATGGCTGAAGCAAAATATATAGCAGCTTGCTCTGCTAGTTGTGAAGCCATATGACTTCAGAAGCTAATGTCATGTTTATTCAACCTGGAGTTGGATACCACAGTGATTCTATGTGATAACCAGAGTTGTATAAAGATGACGGAGAACCCAGTGTTCCATGATAAGCAAAGCACATAGAAATATAGTATTTCTACATATGAGATATGATACAGAAGGGAGCCATAAAACTCCAGTATGTGAGTACCAATGAACAAGTTGTTGATGTGTTAACAAAGCCAATGTCTCGAATCAAGTTTGAATATTTTCGAGACAAGCTTGGTGTTGTTCGGAAAGACCTTCCCTAAAAGGGCAAGCAGTGATGTTGCAGTGGGAGTGTATCATCCCTAGACATTTGTCCTAAAGTGATCTGTATACTTATGTCTCTGAGAAAGAAGCAGGATTGTATCATCCCTAGACATTTGTCCTAAATTGTATCAGATGATTTCGGTCTTCGAGTATGTGGTGGGATTGTATTTGATCCAGATGGAGATTGGTGGCCACCCACCTATTCTACTGGCTCAAAAAAATTGTCCATTGTGGCAGTTTCCTAGTTATTTTTCTGCAGTTTTTCGAGTCCTAAACTTTCGGGGCCGTTTTGAGGCCCTAAACGACATTTTTTGGAGATTTGGGGCCAAATGGCTGCCATCGGCATGCATTTGGCCAACCAAAAGTTGTAAATATTATATAGAACTTTCCAACGAGCTATCGAACGCCCAAATCGGAGATCGTATGCAAAAGTTATGACCCCAGGAAGTTGACTGTTCAACTTACCACCGTGGGGCCGCAAAATTTATGACTGTTCATCTTCTAGGGTTACGTTTTGGACCTTTGGGGTTCTCACCTCATTCTTATTATAAATAGGCCCCTTTGGGCCTCCTTTTGTATTCAACTTGGCACGAATGAGCGTAGCAGCCACATCTCTTCGCAGAGATAGCTACCACCATTCTAGCAATTGTATTACAATCTATTCTATTTCCGCCATTTAATAGAATATGGGTTTACTGTATCTTTGTTATCTTTGCAAAATGTCTGTTATTATGATTCTGTATATGTTCTTTCATTTCGTTCATGCATAAATCCGGATCAGTATTATCCCTGGAAATTTGTCCTGAATTGTATCCGGTGGCTTCAGTCCTCGAGAATGTGGTGGGATTGTATCATCCTTGGACATCTATCTTGAATTGTATCTGGTGACTTTGGTCCTCGAGAATATGGTAGGATTGCATCATCCTTGGACTTAGTCATAAAGTGATAGGGAGTGATTATCTCGTAATTGTATCCAGTGACTTCGGTCCTCAAGAATGTGGTAGGATTGCATCATCATTGGACTTAGTCCTAAAGTGATAGGGAGTGATTTTCCCATAATTGTATCCAATGACTTCGGTCCTTGAGAATGTGGTAGGATCGCATCGTCCATGGACTTAGTCCTAAAAGTGATCTGTAGACTTTCATCTTCGTATTGTGGATTGTAGGTTGTTGTTGATGATGATGTTGCTGATCGAAAGATTAGAGTATGATGATGATGTTGTTCAAAGCATTTTTGATGACGATGATGATGTTGTTGATCGAAATATCATAGTACGATGATGATGTCGCTCAGATAATTGCTAACAGTGATGATCGAAAGGCCAAAGTATTATTGATGATGATGATACTGAAGACTAAAATACTGATGATGTTGTTGTCAATCAAAATGTTGTTGCTGCTGAAATTGAAGATGAAGAGTATATGTCAAAGACGATGAAAAATATTCCAATGATTTATAAATGTATCACCCTGATGATGTTGAAGATTCTCTCTCTCCTTCTCCTAGTGTTGTTTTTATTTTTGTTGTAGAATACCCTTCTTGTTAAGGGGGAGTGTTGAATTATTGTAACTTCAAAGTGTATTGTACCCTGATGTTCCTATTGGGAGAATCATTTGTATTTCATTATTCCCCGATGTTCCTATTAGGAGAATTACTAAGAGGCATGAGGAAATCCCCTCCGTTGCAAGTCGAGTCATTAGCACGCTAATTAATATAGTATTAAGTTGTTTGAGTTCTCCTAGACAATTCATCCCAGTCAATTTTAGTGGGGCTAGCTTGGTTGAGTGAAATGTCAAGTGAACTGAAGAATATAAATAGAGGTGAGGTAATCCTCATTTGAACACACTCACCCTCACTTTTTTTGCGCATAAGAGAGAGAGAGAGTTGTAGTTGTAAGGAGGAGAAGGATCAGTTTGGGGTTTTAAATTTTATCTATTGATCATCTATATTGAGGAATCTTTTGTTGGGTTTTTCCCATTAGGGTTTTCCTAGGATAAATCTGTTTTTATCTTGTGACACTGTTTCTTTCAGTGATCCTGTCTATATGCTTTTGTTATGAAATTGAAATTGAATGATGATAATCTAGCTTAGCATATGGAATCTTAACATTATATGTATATATAAATTAGTATCATTATTCAACACTTACATGAGAGTCATAAGTATCAATCAGCATATACATCCAAAAGTCCTTAGCTCTAAAGCTCTTCCTTCAACAAAAATTGAACCCTATTCCACTCAACTTTCCTACTTTTATCATTTACAAACTAAAGCAGCTTCATAATTGTTTCATAACTCTCTTTCAGGTCTAAACTCGAGGTAGTTACAACAAGTGATTACATGTTAACTTCGAATCTTTAAATACAACAAAATGTTAACCATTGTATGCATTATAACAAAATAAAATACTTGACAACTGGACATTAGATGGCACTCATAACCGCTTGGCTACTTCTGCTAGCATGGAAATCCCTTATAATGCATGATATTGCTTCTTAGCTCATTCATGCTCTGTCTCCAGACTTTTAACTCTGTTTGATAACATTTTATTCTGCTTGTTTAAATTTTGAATTTGCTTGGTTAAATCTTCAGCTTGATTATGTATTTATCTCTTCCTCTTCAATGCTTCTTTTGACACTGCTATCAATTCTTGGTAATGTGAATTAATATCTTCCAAGTATTCTCTTAATATCTTATTTTTCATTACTAGCCTATCATTAGTTTCATTAAGAAAAAAAATCTGTGATTTATTTAGTTGCAGAGTTTTCCTAATATTTTCAACTTTTGAATCCATATGCACCTCTCCAAGCAATGTCGAATCCTGGTTTGACAACCATAGAGTATTCAGAGTTTTAAAAATTAAATATTATTCCTGCCTATCCTTCATTGCTTCCTCTACAAATGAGGCTCCTAAATTCATGCCATGTTCTATAATAGGAGTAACCTGCTCTGAGAATTCATGGTTTTCTTGATCCAGTTTTGGTGATATCAAATGCTCCAGTTTTGGTGATATCAAATGCTCCTCTTGAATGTAATTTTGTTGTGGGCTCAAATTATTTTCACTTTCATTATCTTCCTGATTTGAAGAATCTTGAATGACTGTAATCTTCTCATTTTGTAGTTTAGAGTTTAAAATTATTTTCATATTTAATCTACGTTTATTTGTAGCTCTGGTCTTTATCCTCCATTTTGATCCTTCCAATTGCATAAGAGATTTATTCTCTACCTTTATATATGGAAACTGCAAAATATTACCCTTCGAATCAGCTACAAAAGAAAATTTAATTGAGCTTTCCTGTACACATATAAAACTATACTTCTTTTCTATTGAACTAGTGTCTTCATCAGGATTCAAATCAGATATCTTCTCCATTTTTTCATCCTCCAAAACTTTTTCTTGCTCATCATCCAATGCTTTTCCTCGATCTTCATCACCGGGATCTCTGAATCTTTGACATGAACTATTTTCCTGAATGTTATCTTGTACTAAATCTTCAATCACCTATTTTTTAAATCTCTTAGCAAAACCAAATTGTTTATTGGTCAAACTTTTATTTACATGATCACCATGTTCATTGGTAAACCCCCACCAGAATAAGAAGTGATTCTAGCTCCTATTTTTCTTATGTGGAACTGTACAAATGATCAATTTGATCAAACCATGATGAAAAACTGACTGGTTTGTATGATCAAAATGTCCCTTGATTCTATTTGACATCTTCAGGAGACTTTTTAAAATAAATAAAGGAAAATTTATCTTGGATTGTTGATTCAAATGCTGTAAAAATCTAAAATGGTTTTTAAATATTGATGTGAACCTGCGATCGCATGTGATATAGCTCTATATAATACCCATTGCTTCTTTCCATTATGGCTTAAACTTTTCTAATTGAACCCCTTTGCTCCAGTCTAGGTTTTCATTTCCTAGAAATAAGAAAACATTAGGGTCAAAACTGAAAGGAATATTTTTAAACCGAGATTCTCCATCTATTGGGACACCAGTGGCTTCAGCTATTAAATCCTCTGTGAGTTTTAACTTAAGAGTATTAAATGTTATATTTCCATTGATGAAATTCTGGGAGAAATGATGTGAAACTTCAGGATTGAAACCAGTGATCTTCTCAAAAAAACTAAACCACACTGCTGCTTTAAATAACATTGCACATTCTGGAAATTTAGTGGCCCAACTAGTATCTATAAGCTCGAGGCTGTTAATATTCCACTCTTTCCCATATCTATACTGTAACTTGGCTTATTCACTTCTGTGGGAAACTTAAAGAATTTTCAAACTACGTGTCTACAACCGTGAGATTCATAACCCAAGCTAGGAATCGTGGCAGTTCAAATCCATGATTTCCTCAATGATATTCACATAGCTTCATACCTTTGTCCCGATATATGGAACGGGGCTATGTACACATTTCACGATATAGTAAACAGGTGTCCGAAAACCTCCTTACATCCTTGACTGTAATGAGCCACACTATATCATCAATCAACCACTCTTTCGAATGATTCATGATTCCTGTAGCGCTCTTGTGTATAGATCCTGAATTTTTCACTACAGGAAAACCTCATCATGAAATATTTAACAAAGAAACTCAAACTAAGGGCTAGACCTTGGATATAAGCCTTGGAATAAATTTAAATCAACATTTGTAGACTTTGAAAGATATATAATACTTAATAAGCCATTCAAAATAAAGGTTAAGAAAGAAAAGAAATAAATTAAATCAAAAACTATAACCTATAAAATAAAAAAGGCATTTAAAATCATTAAAATTTAAAACAAGATTAAAAATGAAAAGTAAATAAGGACTAAAAATTTGAGAAAAAACAAACAAAAATTAGGTACAATTTCATTCCTAACACTCTCCAAGAGCCAATTTGGATGAGAATCCAACTCCCTCGAAATTGGATCACTAGCAGGGAGAGTGAGCACTTATCGTGCAATGGACAAGCTTGTGCTTTCCAAAATGCCAAAGGAAAATTCTCAAATGATCAAAACCTATTCTCCTTCCTCATGAAATATTTTTATAACTATCCTAAGGTCCTCCAAGTTCGAATTCCCTCACATAGGCTTCCTCAAACTCATCCTTGATGTTCACCAATCCCCATCACACTTGTCCTTCTCCTCATCCCTCCATCTACCTCCAAATTCGAATTGTTGCTACCAAACCCCAAGTGCACCCTATTCGAGGATAATTTTAGACCTGACATGTCATATTTTCATAGGTCTACAATAATGTCTGTAATCGGGTATGATTTTGTCATAGAATCTTCCATCATTATGCTCATAAACGCAAGGAACCTCACTCCAAGTGGCACATAGTTTCTTCCTAGTTTCTTCCTCTTCCATGGGGAGTTATTCCTCTTCACCTATTAGAATATTTGGGATCGTGATATGTTAATTGAAACCTCTTCACCTTCCAATAACATTCAATTACTCATAATTTCTAATTTGGGGTTAAGTCATGACATGTGTAAGCAAGAATCTAGCCACCCAAGGTCTCCATGAACCTCCAAATGTCTTCATGAAGAAATGCCACTTTATTTTCTCCATGTTTATTGTTTGTATGACCAAATTTAATGTGTATATGGTAAAATAAGGTTATCTTGGGTATCATAGCTCCCTTATTGCAAAATTTAATGCCTCCTCCCCAACCTAGGGAACTAGTAGGTGGGTGAAACATTGCTAACTAGCAGTCTCATTGGGATGGGGAATTAACAGTCCTCCCCACCCAATATTGATTGTACTTAAGCAATTCCAAGTTTGGATGCTGCAAGATTTTTTCATCGTCCTTAGTGGATTCCTCACTAGGAAAATCCTTCCATTGTACGAAGTATTCTTTTATTGTCTTGCTCCTTAACCTTCTCTCCCTTGTTTTCAATATTTTGTCCGGAATAAGAACAAGTTATCCTTCATCATCCAATGGGGTTAATGTATAGAAAACTGAGGTATGATGACCTATAACCCTATTTATACATGAAACATGAAATACTTTATGAATCATACTTCCTATGGGAAGCTCCAATTCATAGGCCACTTCTCCAATTTTTTGAATCACTTTGTAGGGACCATAAAACCTTAGTTTGAGATTTTATGAACCTTTACCCTTTATGGTGGTTTGTTTGTAGGGATAAAACCTCAAATATACCAATTCATTCACTTGGAAGTGCCTCTCCACCCTATGTTGGTATGCATATTGTTTTTATTGATTTTGGGAAACCTGCAAGTTATCTTTCAAAACCTTCAAAATTTCTTGACTTTCTTCAATCTAATCCTTAGCCTTTGGTGCTCTACTATCACAAAAAAGTGGTCAATAAAAGTGGATGCATCATAACCATAAAGTGATTTTAAATAATACATCTCAATGGACATATGAAAAGTAGTATTGTAGCAAAACTCACCCAAATGCAACCATTTTATCCATGTTTTTTGCTGCCCACTAACATAGTTCCTCAAGTATCCCTTCAACCATTGATTCACCCTCTTTGTTTGGCCATAAATTTGTGGATGATATCTTGTGCTAGGTGTAAAAATTTTCCCCACCATTTTGAAGATTTATTGCCAAAATGCACTCAAAAATCAGCTATCGTTGTCACTAACAATGCTCTTGGGAAGCCCATGCAATATGAAAACGTGTTTAAAGAATAGTTCAGCCACTTGTGCAGCAGTGAAAGTGGTAGTAACAAAAAATAAATGATAAAATTTAGTGATTCTATACACCACTACACATACGCAATCCGTATCAAGTACCTTAGGCAAACCAGTGATGAAATCCATGGAAATGCTCTCCCATTTTCGTTCTGGAAAAGGAAAGGGGTGTAAGAAACCAAGTGGATGAATGTGCTCCACTTTTTTTTGCTGACATGTGGGGTATTCATTAACATATTTCAGAATGTCATCTTTCAAACCTTTCCATGAGAATATTTCCCTGAACATTCTATATGATTTGAAGAAACCAGGGTGATGTGCTAGAGGAGAATCATGAGCTTTCTTTAAAAATTTCTCCTTCAAACTCGAACTAAGGACCAAATAGATTCTATATTTGTATTAGATTATTCCTACCAATACCTTATCCCTATCATCATGGTTAGTCCCATCAAAACGTTAACAAGAAAACTGATCCTTGGCATACTCTACTTCTAATATGACTTTCCAATTTTCTGCTACATCCATTAGAGAAATAGAAGGTCTTCTAGATAAGGCATCAACTACCACATTATTATTGCCCTTCACATATTCAATATCAAATTCAAATGCTTGAATCTTAATCACCCACTTTTGTTGCATTTCATTTAGATCATTTTGAGTGAGGAAGTACCTTAACCTGTTAGTCAATTTTGACCACAAACTTGTTTCCCACCACTTCGATCACCATTTTGTTGTGTTTGAAAGTAAAAACCACACGATCTGTCCTCTATATAAATATTTATGTCCACAAAAAGAACTAAAATACTTAACGAATCATGTTGAGGGAAATTTGACGTAGTGGTAATCCATCGAGGAAATAAATTTTAATCAAAAGAAGACTCGTACAATTGCATGGTAGACTTCTTCAGCCTCAGTCAACCAAATTTACTAAGTAATTCGAAAAAACCAATTCAGAAGTCTAGTTCATGTGCAAACCCTGTATACATATTAAAAAATTCATATCGGTGTAATAAATGTGCCGCTACAAGAGAAAATTGCAGATAGTAAAAATACACCATCAAAACCTTGCTTGACCATTAAAATTATGCTTGAAGAGCTTCAAAGTAGGGAAAAAGTCTTCTTCCAATGTTGTGGTTTTGTTTGATTAATTAAGGACATGGAAAGTGCCAAAATTAGGGTAGTTGTGGATGATATTTGAGGCCATGTCATGCTCAAGGCTTAAATGAAACTCCTTTAAGTCTAAGTTACCCAATATAATGACAAAACCTCCTCAGTCTAAGTTACCCAATATAATGACAAAACCTCCTCAGTCTACAGGGTTTAGAGATTTTCTCTTTGAATCTATATGAGGAAGAAAAATCGCTATAATGGAGGCTATCATAGATTACCACAAAGTCATTATTCAATGGTTTATTGTAAAATAGGGACAAGGGAATTTCAAGCAATTCATATATTCCTTTTAAGTCTATATGGGGAGACCACAAGACATATCTGCAATTTATAACTTTTACCACAAACTATGGATTTTATTCTATTCAACATACTTACAACTCCCTTTCGAAATCTGGGTTAGATTTTCTATTTGAGTGTGCGCATGGGTTGTGTTTCGATAGCATTATGAGGATGGTTGGGTCAGCTCTTCTTGAGCCGCTCATCGTATATGGAGAGATTTGCCTCCAATTTCTTGATCTTTTCATGAGAGATTTTACACTCCCCTATTGTTGGTATTTGTGTTGTGTTGTGTGGGAACGGAATGGTTTTCACTTCAATTCTTCATTGCCATACCATCTTAAATTTATTGATTGGAAAAATGGTTTTCAAATGAGTAAAGAGTTTTAAACGAAGATTTTAAAACAATTAACCAAAATGTATATATCAATTTTCAAAAAATGCAAGAACATTGTTTAATTTGCAAATTAGTTTCTCTAGAAGTTATATTTCATATATGAGGTAATGGAAAAGATAGAAGGGTTAATCTTGTTTGTTTATAGGTAGTATTTTGTTTATTAAGGTTTTATGTTAATATAGTTTTCACTTTGTTTAACAAATGCATTGATATGAATTTTTGTTTATATATTTGTATTCATATTCATATCTTTAACTTCCTTCTCATAAGGAGGTTTTTAACCATTGATTAATGGGCATTTTATGAAAACCATTAATTAATGGGAATTTTATGGCAATCCATTGTTCACTTATGACACCATAGTCTCAACTCAAGGGTGACATTCAAGTAGGAACATTTTATGGTAGAATCATGAATCATCTTTTAATAATCAATTCCACACAAGTTCAAAACACAAAGAATATCAATCATGCCCTTGTTATATACATGAGTATTTATAAACATTAAGTAATGTGACAATTTGTATTCTTAATCCAATGCATTACAAGAGTCCTTCTGGATGTTGCGGTCATCGCCTTGCAATCTCTTTTTTAAATGTGCGCCATACAAATCTTTTGAGTAATAGTTTTTCAATAGAGAATTATTCATTACCCTAGAGAAATATTCAATACCCTTGTTGGAAGCAACGTTTAATACATTACCTATTAAGGTTCAAGCTCAAATGTCTCTACTGTACAAATTATAATATTTCTTGCATATTTAAATGCTTGATGATTTGAAATAGAAACTAGGTTGGTGGCCATATTGTCTATCATTTATGTGCATTCTTGCATGCATCGATGATATGAACATAAATCAATATATAGTTTGTCATTTATTTTAGTACTTTATGGGTGGACAAATTGGAGTTATTGACTTGTAGGGCCCATTTTATGGGCAAGTATAGTTTGGTGGTTTGGGATACTTAAAATTATAAGCCCTACTTAGGGCCATGAACAACATTTTTGAGGGTCAAGGACAAGGGTTCCATTCTTATTGTATTGAGCATTTTTCCATGGTTGAGAAAGAGAAAAAAAGTGGGATATTAAATCAAAATAAATGAAGTAGAAGAACTTGTAGCAGACATACATGCTAAATTGTCATTGCAAATCTATAGTGAGTTAACCCTCACTTTTATTCACATTGCATATCTGAGTAGAAAAGAGAAAAGCATATTCCTCACCTTCTAGTTGGGTTTTCCCATATAGGGTTTCCCAAGGTACTTCTTCTGTTTGTTGTGTGAATGTGTGTTATTTTCTTTAGCTTCTTTCATTTCGGTCTCATCTTATTTTAGTATTTTATATGATAAGCTAGTAATAGGAAACCCTAATCTTAAGTAACATTGCATAACCAAGAGTGTGCATAACATGTAAGATTAGTTGTGGCAAATTGTTCTAGTGGAATATGCATGGTAGTTTACAAATCAATCACAAAGTAAGGCGGGCCCTTATTTTGGTAACATTTCAAAGGTATGTTGAAGGCAATAGTGATCCATGATGTATATGCAATAACATGGTCTCATGGTCAATATTGTAGATCATGTTTTTGAACCAATTGGTTAGGATCTTGATGCAATGGCCCCACAACAATGTTGAAGTCAAAATTTGGGTAAAGTGGCTCCATGTCTTACATGATTTATGCACATTTTTCATTAGAATATTACTAATGTGAATTTAAAGTACGTAAGTAATGGAATCATTTGTTGGTTAGGATTTGTCCTTGCAAGCATATCTAACAATTCATGGTTATTATACATCCCACTAACAATGTGCCCACCATCATATAAATGGATATGTACAAACCAATTCCTTGGGAAATATATAGCACCTCCACTTATTCAATTCCTAAATAATAGCATAAAACTTCTAATCTCCCACTCACAACCTCTTCTTTTCAATTTGGAGTGGACATATCTTGGGCATAAATGAAAATATGTACTTCACCATCTTTTCCTCTCTTGAGAATATATTTTTTGTGCTCAACATTACTTTTTTTGTCCTCTCCATTTCATGGGTAACATTACAAATATTCCCCTTCCCATATCCAATAAAAATTTGTTGGTGTTTCCATCATGAACAACATTTCCATTGAATTGCCATAGTCTTCCCAATACTTATTCGATATTGATATTGATTCGAAGAGAAAATATGAGGTTGACCCAACTACCATGGATTGCATAGTTTAAGGAGGTGGGGAATGGATAGATGCCATTAAGATATGTGGGTTGAGTGTGTTCAATCCTCTTGTAAATATTTACAAAATAAATGATTGGAACAAGGCTCAGGTCAAAGATGTTAGGTTACTACATTCTATCATCACGTTATTCAGTGTTAGGTTATTAAATTCTATCATTGCTTTATTTTGTATTTTGACCTTGGATAGTGTCTAAATCCATGATAACTATCCTCAATGTGCCAAACTAAAAATGGACATCATATCCTAATCACATGACAAAGATTCCCTTTGTAGAACCTTTGTGGTGTCCAAGGGACACAAGGATGTCTGATGAGCTCATATACAAATATTATGGTATAATACCGTACAATTTGGAATTGAAACACATCGCAGACACCTAAAACCATGTCTAGCATTTTGAGCTTCCAAATGAGCACCATATCACATTTCTAGGCCAAACATTTCACATGGAAGGCCAATATGGTGGTTTGGGACCACACAAATGGACCATGAGCTCCATAGTAAAACGCAACAATCCAAGTTCCTAACTTTTTCATTATACCATGGAATGGTTCTCAACATCCATCCCTACTATCCCCTCCTCGATGTGATTTCCATATCTCACATGTAGGATAAGGATTCCCTACAAGGTCCCCATGCCATGATGTGGGTTACTATGCAAATAACATGAGCCCCATAGACAAATCATGTTATATCCCAACAACATGGGTTTGGTATCAAACCATGGATTAGTAACCAAGAAGCACCCATGATGTGACAAACCTCAAAATGGCCACCATATCCCTACTACTGGGAAAGGATGGGATAGGGCCTCATGGATGGCCTATGTACAACCCAAAAGCCTCATGTTATGGACTAAAACTCTAGATCTTCACCCTAGAAAATGAATTGGTTCATGAGAACCATCATTTAAATGTGACCCCGCATCTTACTCACATTACAAATATTTCATATGCATGTCCCGTGTTGTGGCTTAAGACCCCACACATGGCATGTAAGGATTAGAGATAGATTCCATGGATTTAGAAGCTAGGTTTTGCACCAAACTATGCCCTTATCCTTAAGAAACATGTCATTCCTTTCAAACATTGAAATCACCATCATATCAGACTTGGAGGACATAGATTATGTATTATGGGCATGTGTAATGCCTCAAGTGACAAAACATTGCATGTGAGCCCCATAGAAATATATGTTATTCTTAGTTCCTTGCCTTTTATCCCTAGACCATGGAATGGGCATAAATAACCATCATTAGTATGTTAATTCTCAAAATGATGAACATATCTCAATCATGCTAAATATTTCATGTGTAGGGAATGTGTGGTTGTTTGGGGCACTACACATGACCCATGAGACATGGAGGAAACTATATGAACTTAGGACCTAGAGGTTAATCCCAAACCATGGCCTAGTAGTAAAAAATTATTCATGGTTATATACATCCCAAAATGGCCACCATGTCCCACTAAAAAGCCATAAAATCCCTATGTAAGGCCTATGTGATGGACTCGGGCCCCGCACAGAGTTAGGGTTCATTTATGGGTAATTATGGGTAAATGAAGGGACATTAAGGGTCAAGCTGATTAGTGATAATTTAAGGGTAATTTGTGTTCAATTACGGATAATTAAGGGCCATCTAGGGGTAATTATTGGGTAATGAGTTGTGGTAATTAGGGGTTAGTAAGGGGTTAATTAGGGTTAATTCAAGCGCAATTCCTAGATTTAAATCTTGCACAATTTCTTTCGAAATTCCTCGCATTATTCCAAGCACTGTACTTGGCTCTATACCTAAAACCATGTTGTATTTTTGTTAGGCACAATTCATGGCTCTATACCTACCTCTACACTTGGCGTAATCTTGGATGTTTTTAATGGTTCAATTCATGGCACAATTCCTAACGCAATCCCTGGCTCTATACATGGAGTTATGCTAGGTGCTATTATGGAGGCTATTTTAGAGGCTCTTTTGGGCATTATCTAGGATGCTATTATGGAAGATAAATGGGATGATAAAGGGGACGCTAATTGGGACGCTAATTGGGATGCTAAATAGGACGCTAAGTGGGACATTAATGGGGACGATAATTAGGACGCTAACTAGCGTCCACAATAGCATCAATTTTAAAAAGGGGTCACAAATAACGTCATTAAAAGATCCATTCCATGGAAAAGCGTCCACTTTGTCCAAAAAATGATGAAAATACACTAGAAGTGATAGTGGACGCTAAAAATGGAGCTAAAATATACGCTAATCACAGGGTTTTGTTGTAGTGAGTTGACATTTAAGCATGGTTGACTTCAATACATAGGTGACATTTATGCACGATTGACTTCAATCCATGGTTTATCTAAATCCATAGTTGACTTGAACCATGAATCCAAGGTTTACTTTATTCCATATTTGAATTCAATATATAGTTTCAACTTTTAAGCAAGGTTCACTTCAATCCAAGGTTTACTTCAAGATCGACTTCAATCCATAGTTGATTTCATTCCAAGGTATGCTTGAATCTAAGGTAGGCTTAAATCCAAGGTTGGCTTCGATCCAAGGTTCAATTCAATCCATAGTTGACATTTAAGGAAGGTTCACTCCAATCCAAGGTTGACTTCAGTCCAATGTAGACTTCAATCCATGGTTGACTTTAATCCAATGGTGAGCTCAATCCGTAGTTGACCTTTAAGTAAAGTTGACTTTAATCCAAGGTTGACTTCAATCCATGATTGAGTTCAATCCATAGTTCAATTTTAAGAAAATTTGACTTCAATTCAATATTCATTATTACTATTAATGTTAATAATATTAACATTAGTGTTAGTTATTAGAATTTTGAATACTAATATCCTTAATTAATGGCAATAATAACATTTTTCAACCATGATTTTTGTTAATATTGTTAATATTATGTATTAATATTAACATTAGATTAATGTTGTTAATTTTACATTAATATTAATATTAACCTTATGAAACGATAAAAATATTTTCTTATCGAAATAACTAGTGCAAATTACGCAGATGCTCCATAAAATAATCGAATATATATTTTGATGATAAAATATATGATGCTTTACAAATGTTTAAAGGCCTATATATATTTACTAAAAGGGCACAGGGTGACTCTTCCTAAAGAGTCCTAAACTTTAATAATTAATATTATTTTAATTACCATTCATTAATATTAATATACTCATGATATTGTATATATTTTATTATGTTATTTTTTAATATTATTAAGTTGTACTTTTTTTATACAACATTTCCTTCTCCTTAAGGGGATATTTGTCCTCAAAACTTATTAAAGGCAAGGCTTACGTCTTATTTCTTACTTGTATTGTCATCTCTCGATATTTTGTGTTAGTAATTGTGACACTTGACGAAACGAACCGATATGAGTTACTGTTGGCTCAAACCTCAACCAACAAAACCCAATCGATAGGGGTCCCACTCTATCGACACTCAACTCGCCGCGATCTCCCTAAGCATCATCCCAGACAGGTTTCACCTTGTCCAGTAACACCTGTAGAGCGGATGAAGTCTCACCCGAGATGTTCAAGGGAGGGCTAACAGAACCAAGTTTTCATAGAAAGGAAGAGGACTATGGGAATAACTAATTCATTTTTCTATCTATCAGATCTAACAAGTTCTTTAATCATTCTCAGAACCATTCATCATCACTAGTCAACAGGCCACATCATTTATTCATAGCAGAAGCATCATATAACAGAAATAATCATACTATCGCACAACATATCTACGAAGATAACATCATTCATAAGAAGTAAACATTGCATCATAGATCCATGTCGTGCATACTCACCATTGGATTGGAGAAAATAGAAAAAGACAGAAAAACATAACAACAATTCAGATCAACCTCATCTCTTCGTATTACTTCTACGCAGTAATCACACATTCAAACAGGCAGCAATTTTAACTCTCAGCAACAATTCAAACTGATGATTGTAATCAAGTGCTTCTTTCACATCGATTGATGGATCCTCCATTACATTCATAATTCTTCATCTATTTATAGGCTCAGGACCATATTCATGCTCCACTTCTAACTAATTCTACCAACTAATGACCAATATCCACAAAATATGGTCCAAAAGTACAAAAAGTGACACAAAATAAAAGTAGTCTATATTTTTCCTTGCGCGCCATGCTCATCTTGCATGGTGTCTTTTGAGCTTGTGTAGCATCCGCAATGTTGCGCAACTTACCCCAACCTCTTTCCAATAGGCCCCCAACACAGTCTTGTGGCTCTCCCTCGAGCCACATCAGGTGGACATGGTGTACTAGTTGATTTTAATATTAAATTATTCATACTGCTAAGAAATTTCTGATACATGCGTCTTGATTTTATCAGCAAGGTCTTGACATGCAAGCAAATATTGTTTTAACGTGTTCTCTACCATCTTGGCATTGACTTCCTTCTTGTCGTCCTGCACATCCTGCAGCGCAGCGACTGCTTTTACGAATAGTTGGGCTCCAATTTCTTAGAACTCGTTGAGCTAGTCACAGTGTTTCTGTTGTCGCTCCTGCGCTTTTCCAACTTGATGTTGTATCTCCTTCATCTCTGCGGACCACATGATTGACATGAGTGGCAGCATTGTCCTTAATGTTGTCTTCAATTTTTCCAACTGTTTCTCAACTTCATGCAACTACTTTGTGAGTTTATCTAACTGTTCATCTTGAACAACACTACCCCAAAATTGTGTCATTGCCTCTGTGATCTTTTTATCCTCCTGCACAGTCTCTTCAAGTTGTGCCGCTGTCTCGTCGATGGCACTCTCCCGTTTCGCAACCTGCTCTGGTGGTGTGTCTGGGTAAACCATAGCATTCAACAGGTTGTTGTCTAACTAGTGGTGTAGGATGGCTTCTCCAAGTTGTTTGTCCTTAGCGACTGCATCCAGCTCCGCCATGATTTCATGTATGTACTGACAGGAATTCGTAATGGCCTCTTCTACTTGCCCCTAACTAGTGAAGAGCTACGCCTTCTCAATAACAAGGCGGTCAGTTTCTTGCTTCAACTCTGTTATTTCTTCCATGGTCTTTGTCTTCAGCTCTTCTTGGGCCTTCTTTAGCGCCTCGATTTCTTGCGTTGTGGTTGTTGTCACTGTTTCCTTTACCCAACACAATCCCTCGACTCATTTCTGTAGCGTCTCTTCTACCTTGTGCGACCGCAAGTACTAGTCACTGATGTCCTTCTGTCAGTCAGCCAACTCCTGGTTGGCGACCTTCTGTATGTACACTAAGGTCTGGGTGGAAAACTTATTGATATCCACTGTGATACTTTGCAACTGTTGTAGTGAGGAGTTCACATCTTCTTATCCAGTGTCGATTGCAGTCAGGGAACTTGAACGTTCCTAGCCCTTGGATCAGTGCTAATAGACATGGAATCCTGCACAGCTGCACTTTTCGGTCCTCTTCATGAAACAAAATTATATATAGAATATAACTTGGTGCATACCTCAGTGAAACATTCCTGGGCGGACTTCCACATCTCTTTTGCTGCAACATCAGATGATTCAGTGATCGCCTTAATGAGTAGTTGTAATTGTGCCTCCAGCGCGGATCTGGTACTACTGCTTGCATCATGTTCCATTCGATTCTTCATCCTTATCTCCTTAAATATGTGTTGCACCTCAAGGTCCACAGAAGTTTTTGTTGATGATTCACCATCAAAATCATGGTGACTCTAATGGTCAGCTCCTCTTACTGCATCATCAGGTGCGTCAGTTGGTGGTCCTTCTCAAACTTCACTGGTGCTAACTGACTCCCGCCATGCTGCAGGACAATCATCAATCGTAGCCTCTAATTCCTCATTTGTCACTTTATAAGACATTCGTAACCACTTCCTATCTGGGTCGCGGCGAGCTTGGACATGAATGGTGTGTTCTCCTATGGAGAATTGAGTGATCCTATGATATTTAGTTGCGGCCTCATTGTCCAGTCAGGGAACTTTGGTAGTTGTTTCCTATAGCACTTCCCAGTAGATCCAAAAGTGGATCGTGTAATCCTCTTGGCAACTAGGCTCCTCTTCCCACCATAGGTTTTGATAGTGTGATCCTTTTCACACCTTAATAGCTTCAACAATCATTCTTTGGTAGTCCTTTGGCTCCATCCAATCCACCAATGCAATTAAGATCAATAGCCAGTTATATGTGAAGGGCCTCTCTCCGTCCTAAACTATGACCGTGTCCTCGGTCAACTGGTTCAGCAAGAAAAGGGACCAGTTCATTTTCACCCCTTCAGCGCACTGTTGGGCACATGCAATCACCCTTGAATTGCACTGGATAGGACGATTCTTATGGACGATTTTACTTGCAAGGATTTGAGCGGTGATACGTATCGTCCTATGATTAATGTTGTCGATGCAATATGCTTTTCCATCGCGCTGCAAATCATACCTCTTCTTCAATCATGTAGCAAGCTGCTTTTGATTATCCTTTCCTTTGAAATATTGAGATGGGTCTGGCCCATCCTTTGGCAACCCCGTGATATCTGAGATCAAGTCCATTGTAATCAAAATTGGTGTGTCCAACCATAGCATTCCTCCATGAAAGCACACCAAAATTTGTTTGATGCAAGCATTTGCTTCATTCAGCCACCCAAAATGCAGCATGTTGATGATCCCCAACAACCCAAATTTATCCAGCCCATGTCTACAGAATACACACTATGGGCTCTCCTGCGACCAAAGGCAATGACTCGTACATCTTATTCACTACATCCTGCAACGTCAACAGATCATGATCCTCATATTTCATTTTCATCAACACAAGGACAATGTCAGTGGTACACACCATCCCTTCTGGTAGTGCCATCATTTTTGGATGATACTTCTAATTCTTTTTTAACCGTCAAGGTTGCGCACCAGGTCAAGTAGAAGCAATGTGACCCAGAATGTCCTTTACAGAGACCTCGGTGCGTACCGATGATTCTACAGTTCCAGAGCTTGATGGAACCGTTTGGGCAGCTGCATCTTCCTGTGCCCTCATCGATGTCCATGTTTTCCTCTTCGTCGGCACTGGGGAGTTGGGCTTCTTCCCTCATCGCTTCTTTTTGGGGATGGAGGATGATCTAACCTACATACTAGAAACTTCTTCTATGATGGTAACTAGTCTAATGGGAATGTCTCTTCCACTGGAAATATCTACCATTTCGGGGTTACTCCGCATCCCGCAACACTTTCCCACCGGCGTGAGACACACTAGCCTTCACTCTACAACTCACACACTTCGTTGGACTGATTCTTGCCCATATTCCATAGGCATGACTGCTTCCTTCCCATATACCAATTCGAATGGTGTTTTCCCCATCAATATTTTGCAGGTGGTGTGACATGCCCACAGCACTGTTGGAATCTTCAAATCCCAGTCATCTCGGTGAGCATTACATACCTTTGTAAGTGCATGCTCCAAGATCTTGTTGAATGATTCTACAGTCCCGTTTTCCTGTGGATGATATGGTGTACTTTTCTTATGTTGTATCTCCAATTCATTTGTCAATGCTCTTACTGTGTGATTGATAAAAAGGCTTCCTTGGTCGCTCATCAATATCCTTGGGCATCCAAATCACATCACGATGTTGTCAAAGATAAATCTTGTTGTTGTCACAGCAGTGCAATCTACGACTGGTGCAGCCTCTTCCCATATCATCAAGTAGTCATTTGTTGTGATTATGTGCCGCGCACTAGTTCTCTTCCTAGGTGGGTTGATTGGACCCACGAAATCAATGACCCATTTATCAAAAGGTTGCAAAGTTACTTGGGGTACCAATGGCATGTCATCCTACTGCGATGGTTTTCCAGTGCGTTGATAGACATAGCATGTCCGCACATAATCTATCACATCATTGTGTAAAGTGGGCCACCAAATCCCTGCGCAAAGCACCTTTCTTGTCGTAGCGTGACCACCATAGTGTCCCTCAATGACTCCCACATGTGCTTCTGCTAATATTTCACCTTGCTCGTGGGGTAGGACACATCTCCGTAAAATTTCATCTAGTCTGATCCATATTTATGCAGGAACACAACAAAATACACAAATAACCATAGAAACAGATATGCAGCGGAAATAACACTTCATTTCATTAATCAAAGAACTAAAACTTGTTTACATACATAATGGAAATAAACTAGCTAGAGTGCTGGTAGCTTATCTCNCTCGTTGGGTAACTTGGTACATCAATTTCCTAGGGTCGTAACTTTGGCATACTACCTCCGTTTGACGCGCATGATACATCATTAGAAATATCTCTTCAAGGACTACATCCATGAACAACAAATATTAAGTCAAGAATGGACTCAAATTTTCCTAACCATTCGATGCCGAAAAAATGTCGTTTAGGGCCTCAAAATGGCTGCGGAAGTTTAGGACCTAAAAACTACCAAAAATAGTAAATTGTGCTATAATTAAGGAAACTGGAAAACTGAAAGAAACAATGGTGGGGGTCCAAATGGAATAGGTGGGTGGCCACCAATATCCTCCTGGATCATTCCTCCCCCCTTAAGAAGCAATGGTCCCCATTGCATTGAGTTCCTCCATGAAATGAGTAAACTTCTGCTGAACTTGTCCTCTAGTGAGCCACTTTCCTTGGTCAAGGAGTTGGTCTGCTTTGACAACTCGATATAGCTGGATCTTCTACTGGCAGGTGTTCTTGATTTGTGTGTCCATAATCTGATCAGTTGTGTCTTGTTCCATGCAGTCGGGGTTTAACTCTGTTGGTGTGAGTTGTTCTGCCACGTCTGATGTGTCTAGTAGAGGTGTAAAGTAGGGTCGAAGGTGGTCCACTTTGAACACTGGGTGTAGACCAAGGAATGGTGGAATACTGAGCTCAATGGAATTTTCCCTGACATCCTTGGTGATGGTTTATGGCCCATATCAGAGTGGGCGAAGCTTGCGGTGGGGTCCAGCGATGCGCTCCTTCTGCAAATGTAGCCACACTTTGTCGCCCACTTGGAAGTTGTGTTGCACCCGATGCTGATCATGCCACTGCTTGTACTTAGCATTGGATCTGTCCAATATGTCATGAACCTATTAGCGAATGTGCTGAATGCGCTCAATGAAGTTGTTCGAGGCTTAGAAATTTCAGACTAGACATGAACTAAATCAGCCTGAGTAGCTGCAAAAGGCATGGCTATGTCAATGGGACATAGTGGCTGGAATCCCAACCCCACCTAAAAGGGGCTGGTCGGTTGAGCTGTGGAGGGCCCGGTTATAGCTATGTTTTACATAGGGGGGGCTCTCATCCCATGTGCGTGGACGCTTTGAGTTGTACATGCACAAAATGTGTACGATCATCCAGTTGGCGACCTCTGTGCGGCCATCAGTCTAGGGATGGAAAGCTGTGGACTTTGTGAGGTTGGTGTCTAGCATTGACCATAGGCTAGACCAGAATGTACTAAGGAACCTGCTGTCTCAATCTAAGATTATAGACTGTGGGATCCCAAATCATACCACACTCATTCAAACAAGAGTTTAGCATTGGATTCTGCTGTGATATTCTTCTTGCAGGCTGCCATTATGGCCATCTTTGAGAATCTGTCGATGACCATGAACACATAGTCGTTGCCATTCTTAGTAGAAGGAAGGACTGACATGTAATCCATGGCGATGGATTCCCAAGGTCGACTAGGGGTAGGAAATTGAGTATAGAGGCCTTGCTTCTTGATGGATGTCCTGTCAAAGTTTAAGCCAATAGAAATACTTATGTAGTACTGCCACTATTTTCATGACCCCAAAATGCCCAGTGACCCGACTGTAGTGCGCTTCCCAAATCATCTTGGCATGCTCGCTTGAAGGAACACAAAAGTGTCCCATGTGACATAGTAGTGCATCCTAGAGGTGGAAATTTGGAACTTGGTTTCCCTCCAAGAGCATCCTATATGTGTGGCTGAATTCTGGATCGCTCTTGTAGAGAAGCGGCCAATCAGAGGCCTTGTTCCCACAAGAGTTGAGCACGGTGGTTATCACCACGATCGGTGGTCGGCTGAGGCAGTCTACAACATTATTGGTTCTTCCCTTCTTGTACTTGATATTCAAATTAAATTGTTGTAGATATCTGGACCACTTCTGATGGCGATAGTTCTGTAACTTCCCTTGTGTCTGTATGAACTGCAGGGGTCAATGGTCTATGTGGATGATCGTTTCCTTCCCCAAAATGTAATGCTTCCATTGTTGGAAAGCCTGTATAATGGAATACATATCTTTGTCATAAGTGGGATATTTGTGGACTGTTTCGGATAGTGTCTTGCTGTGATATCCCACTGGATTCCCTTGTTGAGTAAGGACTGCCCCATTAGCATAATTAGAGGCGTCTGTCTCGATCTCAAATGGTTGTTGCAAGTCTAGTAATGTGAGAACTGGGGCACAGTAGAGGCGATGTTTCAATTCTACAAACAACGTCTGTTGAGTTTCTGACCAGAAGAAATTTTTCTTTTTCTCCTGCCTTGGTGACTTGACTCAAGGGCCAAGTGATATGAGAGAATCCCAACACGAACCTGCAGTAGAAATTAGCAAGACCCAAAAACCTGCGAAGCTCTGTTAGAGTAGTTGGAGATGGCCAATTCCAAATGACTTGGATCTTGGTTGGATCCACATGTACCCCATACTCATCAATAATGTATCCCAAATACTGAACCTGGGTCATGCCAAAAGTACACTTGTCCAAATTGGCACACAACTTGTGTTGTCGCAGCGTTTGGAGGACCTGTCAGATGTGGTTGAGGTGATCTTCCCAAGTCTGGTTGAATATCAGCATGTCATCCAAGTACACTACTATAAATGAGTTGGTGAATGGCTGCAAGATGTCATCCATCAGTCTCATGAAGGTTGCAGGAGAATTTGTCAGCTCTAAAGGCATGACCAACCATTCGAAAAGGCCCTCCTTGGCTTTGAAGGTAGTCTTCCACACATCGGTCGGTTCGAGCAGCACCTGGTGATACCCAAACTTTAATTCGATCTTGCTAAAATATTTTTCCCCTTTAAGCTGGTCCAGGAGGTCATCAATCTATGGGATCAAGTACCTATTCCTGACAGTGATCTTGTTCAGCGCCTGATAGTCAATACAGAGTCTCCAAGTCCCATCCTTCTTCTGTACCAACACGATCGGGCTCCCACAGGGCGATGAACTTGGCCAAATGTGACCCTTCTGCAGCAGCTCTTGAATTTGCCTCTTGATTTCATCATTCTCCAAAACAAAGCATCGATAGATCGGTCCATTGGGTAGCGACGCACTTGGGGTCATATCGATGGGGTGCTTGACCTGACAGTGCATAGGAACCCCTGTGGGTGAGATGAATATGTCTCGGTACTCCTCCACATCCTTGTCCATTTGTTCTTTCCGTGCTGATGGGCCCTATCTGGAGGTCGTGGCCACGATCTTCTTCTTTCCCTCAGGGTGGATCATCAAGAAAACAAATTTATTGGTTTTGGAAATGAGCTTACTGCATTGTTTTGCAGTAACTAAAGAGATAGCGACCGGAGGTGGTACCTCTGGTATCCTGTAAAACTTATTTCCCAACGTAATAATAACAGCGTGAGTCCAAGACTCATACATAGCATGTCGCTTCCATAAGTATGGTTGACCCAATAATACATCACAAACATCAAGAGGAGCAATATCACATAATACCTCATCGGTGAAGGGCTTAACACTGTAAGGAAGGCGGCACTACTGGCTGACGCGGAGATCTCATCCTTGGTGAAGCCACCCGATGGTGTATGGTTGCGAGTGTGTTATGGTCGACAAGCCCAACTGCTTCACGAACTCTGCTGAAATGAGGTTCTTTTGGCTCCCATTGTCGACAATGAACTGTAGTGGGGAACCCTTTACCCACATATGGGAGTGGAAAAGACGCTCCTCCTCCTCTGAATCTTCTGGTTCTTCCTTTTGAATATTCATGGTGGAAATGGTGGCGTTGGGCTCTGCATCAAAAATATTCTTCCCTCTATCATTCCCCTTCTTGGGTTCTGCTTTAGTGTCAGAGTATGCATCTGATTCAGAAGCCTTCATCTCGGCCACTAGTGACTGCTTGGCCCGACACTCACTGCTGTTGTGAGTGGGGCTCTTATGGAACTCGCACCACTTTCACACTTCCTTCTTCGGCTTCGCAGTGTTGTTCTTTGCTTGAGGCTTTGGCAAGTTGTCTTAAGTCTCCATGCCTTGGATGTGTCCTTGGTTCTGCGGCTTGGGGGCACCTTTCGCTTGCTTCTGATTCGCATATCCAAAGTCTCGCTTTTTCTGTTTGAATTTTTGCTCAATTTTGGCAGCATACCGATATGTCGTACCAAGCGAGGAGATGTCGAGGAACTCCATTTCCTCTTGAATGTATCTATGTAGAAAACTATGATACTTTAGCACCAAATGTTTATCTAAATATTTGATACCCAACTTGGTGCGCAGGGTATGGAACAGATTCGTCATCTCATGCACATCTTGATCATCTTTATCAAAAGGTTTCAAAGTTACTTAGGGTACCAATCGCATGTCATCCTACTGCGATGGTTTTCCATTGCGTTAACAGACATCGCATGTCTACGCATAATCTATCACATCATTGTGTAAAGTGAGCCACCAAATCCCTGCGCGAAGCACCTTTCTTGTCATAGCGCAACCACCATAGTGTCCCTTAATGACTCCCACATGTGCTTCTGCTAATATTTCACCTTGCTCATGGGGTAGGACACATCTCCGTAAAATTTAATCCGGTCCCAACTTATATAGGTGTCCAGCAATCAACTAGTAATCGAAACTTTAACCACCAACTACTTCTTTTGACTTGTGGAAAGTTCTTCTAGTGCGGCCCCTGTCGCCAAAAACTAGATTATTGGAGCATAATGGTCATCTACCATGTCAAATCTAAATAACTGCGCATCAGGCATCCCATATTCAATATTAGTAGGCTCCTTTCCTATCTCAATTCTGGACAAGTGATCAGGTCCAGCATTCAAGCAACTGGGCCACCACAATTATTTAAAAATCAAACTCCTAAAATAGAAGTAGCCATCAGCATATATTCCCCCCCAAAAAAGGCTTATTGACCGGATACTTCAACGCAGAATGGTCAATAAACATATTGAAGTGACCATCTATAAGGTAATGTCTAAATTTCTGCAATGCATAGACCATCACCAAACCCTCCCGCTCTGTGTTCGTGTAGTTTTTCTCAGCGAAGGACAACTTCCTACTAGCGAAAGCGATCGGGTGATCCAGGTGTCCTTCGTCTGGCTACGCGAGCACTACTCCTAACGCAACAAAAGAGTCATAAACATGCATGTGGAACTCTTTGTTCCAATCTGGAATACAAGTATTGGTGTCAAATCCATCTTGGCCTTCAGCGTGTCGAAGCTACCTTGGAATTCTGGACTCCATACAAAGACAACATCTTTCTTCAGTAATTTCTACATGGGGGCAGTAATCACAGCATATCCTCTAATGAATTTACGATAGTACCCTGTGTGCCCTAGTGTCGCCCAAAGCATCTTCACGTTTTTCGATGGTCACAAGCTCAAAATGAGCGCTATCTTCCCAGGATCAACCAATAATCCTTGCTTGCACACAATGTGACCTAACAGTATCCCAAACAGTGCACAAAAAATGCACTTTTTAGATTTTAGTACGATCTGATGCTGTTGACACCTTTCCAGCATCTGTCGAAGGTTTGCAAAATGATCTTTGATCAGACCATACACTGTCCAATCATCCATATGTACCTGTAGGAACTTTTGAATGAAATCTTTAAATGCCGTGACAATAACTTGGGAAAAGATTGCAGGTGCATTCTTCAACCCAAAAGGCATCACTGTATATAATGGAAGCAGCCCACTCGGTGACAAATGTTGTTTTATGTCGATCTTCCTTCTCGATTTTGATCTGGTGATAATTAGAAAATCCATCAGAAAAGGGTACATCTCCTGACCGTCTACTCCTTCAAGTAATTCATCTGTGAATGGTGTTGGAAATGGGTCATGCATACAAGGATCATTTAGTTTTCTGAGGTCGACACAGATTCTAACTTCACTAGTTTTTTTTATCTTGGACCACCATTGGATTGATCCATTCTGATTTGTCCACTGGCTCAATGATTCCAACCTCCAACATACGGTCAATTTCAGCCTTGATTCTTTCTTTGTATTGTGGATTCAAGCGATACGGACTCTGTTGTATAGGTTTCGCATCTGACTTTAACAGAATCTTCATCTCACCTACATCACCCAGTATCCCCTTCATTTCTAAGAACTTTGTTGGAAAGAGATCTTGAAATTCATGGAACAGATCTGTAATCTTTTCCATGGTCTCCTTGTCCTAGTAGTCCCCAACACTTACAAATTTTGGATTCTCCTCCGTCCCAATGTTAAATTTTCTAATCTTCAGCAGTTGATTCATTGGATCAGTCGGTATATTGGGTGCTGCGACATCCCTACCCCCTTCGATCTTCGAAATATTGATATTCTGTAACTCATCATCATCCTCAAGTTCGCCAGATACATTGTAGCATTCCATCATCGACTGCATGTGGCAATGCGCATGTGGGTCCATGGGATATGCGACTGGTACAACTTTTAAAACCACATCCTGGATGATCTGAAGTGCATTGTTGACATTAGGATTAGTGTCTATGAAACTAAAATTCTACATAAAGAAAACTGTCAGCTCTTCCTAAGTGGTTATTTCCTTGTGCAACTCAGCTGATACATACTAGGATCTTGGCATTTCATCCAAGGTGTGAATAAAGGCATGGACCCATTCATCCGTTGGTCGCGATGCCCATAATGTTTGGCATTCCATCAAATAGTTGCTAAGGTCATTTCGTCCATCATACTTCCCAGTGTGATACACCTCTGTGTTTCCAAAGCAAATTGTCATCAACCGTCGATACTGCTCCAATCTAGTAATTGTCTTTTTATGAGTCTCCCAACAGCGTGCTGGAGTAGCCTTCAGTGCTTCCTCCATCGCCAACAAGCGTTCTGGTTCTGAGACCTTTTCTTCAAATCCATTAAGAATGATGACAGTTCAGATAGCCCTTCATAAACAGGTAATTCGATAAACTCAGTCGCGACATGGCACAGTGACTGCATAACCAGGCCACATTTCCTGAATGACACCTCATGCATGTGATTTTTCCATTTTTCTAATGCATCTTCAGAATCAGAAGACACAAAAATCGCCCTGTGCCAACCGAGTTCTCTATCAGCAGTTGGGTGGATATAATCTTCATAGATGTTGTAAGCATGATCCCATCCCTTGACAACTTCATCCTTTACCAGTTCAATGTATCGTCGTCCTTTTTTGGGATCCATAGGCACGATGAATCTAATGTCTTGGTTCTCATAAGTCATCATCTGCTTCTTGAAGTTAATGACTGCCATACTACCGTTGGCCCATCCCATCCCCAGTAGTGTGGGATAGGATCCTTCACCATTAACAACTTCAATCACATCAAAGTCAGCATAAGTTTTCATACCTTCAACATCCACAACCACACAAAGAATGGTTTATTGCAGCGATGCTACCGCATATCTGTGCCCCTTTGATGCAATAGAAGATTGTATCATAGAGAGAAGCTCTTGAGCTTGCCATGAAGTTAGAGGTTTCATTGGTCAGAGAAACTGGTGCAGGAATGGTGAAGATACAAACACAGCTTGTCAACCTCACGTTACAAATTCATGATATCAAGAAAGGAAAATAAATATAGGAGGAAGTCTGTTGTATGTGATGTAGAACTGAAGGACACCATAAATAGTCATGTCCATCCTTCACCTTACATTCCTTAGTATCCTTTCACCCGCTCCAGGTCCACACCGCAATAAACCATTCTTTGTGTGGTTGTGGATGTTGAAGGTATGAAAACTTATACAAATGGGTACCATTAAATCCATATTTATGTTCTCTTGAGTTTAGGTCCTTTTATGTTTGGCATGCCTGATATCACTACTAGTATCCTTTCACCCGCTCTAGGTCCGCACTCGGACCTGGAGCGGGTGAAAGGATACTAGTAGTGATATCAGGCATGCCAAACATAAAAGGACCTGAACTCAAGAGAACATAAATATGGATTTAATGGTACCCATTTGGATAAGTTTTCATACCTTCAACGTCCACAACCACACAAAGAATGGTTTATTGTGGCGATGCTACCGCATATTAGTTCCCCTTTGATGCAATAGAAGATTGTATCATAGAGAGAATCTCTTGATCTTTCCATGAAGTTAGAGGTTTCATTGGTCAGAGAAACTAGTGCAGCAATGATGAAGATACAAACACAGCTTGTCAAGCTCATGTTACAAATTCATGATATCAAGAAAGGAAAATAAATATAGGAGGAAGTCTCTTGTACGTGATGTAGAACTGAAGGACACCATAAAGAATGTTTATATTTACATAAAATAGTGGGAAAAAAATGGACCCTACATAACGACAATATTAGTCCAAAACAGTTGGAAACAGTCAGTAAAGAGTCCAAACTATAGGATATATGGAGGATTGATCATGATAACTGCATTCAAAGGAAACCATGCAGTGGACGATGGGACATAAGAAGGAATGTAAGGTGTAGACCCAACGTTCACGTATCCACTACCACCCCTGCAAGAATGAACACTAGTGTTAAGACCGGCTGAAGGAAGTGAAAATCCTCCCACAAATGGAGTAGAGGGTGGAATATGACCACTCCCAAATCTATGATCAAGGTAAGGGGTTGTGATGCCCCCAAGTCCAACACTAGGGTCTGCACTCGAACCTGGAGCGGGTGAAAGGATACTAGTTATGATATCAGGCATGCCAAACATAAAAGGACCTGAACTCAAGAGAACATAAATATGGATTTAATGGTACCCATTTGTATAAGTTTGCATACCTTCAACGTCCACAACCACACAAAGAATGGTTTATTGCGGCGATGCTACCGCATATCTGTGCCCCTTTGATGCAATAAAATATTGTATCACAGAGAGAAGCTCTTGAGCTTGCCATGAAGTTAGAGGTTTCATTGGTCAGATAATTTGGTGCATGAATGATGAAGATACAAACACAGCTTGTCAACCTCACGTTACAAATTCATGATATCAAGAAAGGAAAAGAAATATAGGAGGAAGTCTGTTGTACATGATGTAGAACTGAAGGACACCATAAATAGTCATGTCCATCCTTCATGAACTATCTTGCATCAGGCGGACTGAATATGATAAATACACAATGGATGCATTGGTATATAATTTGTCAAACCAAAGGACATCCATCGAAAGAATGTTTATATTTACATAAAATAGTGTAAAAAAAATGGACCCTACATGACGACAATATTAGTCCAAAACAGCTGGAAACAGTCAGTAAAGAGACCAAACTATAGGATATATGGAGGATTGATCATGACAACTGCATTCAAAGGAAACTGTGCGGTGGACGATGGGACATAAGAAGGAATGTAAGATGTAGACCCAACGTTCACGTATCCACTACCACCCCCACGAGAACGAATGCTGGTGTTAAGACTGGCTGAAGGAAGTGAAAATCCTCCCACAAATGGAGTAGAGGGTGGAATATGACCACTCCAAAATCTATGATCAAGGTAAGGGGTTGTGATTCCCCCAAGTCCAACACTAGGGTCTGCACTCGGACCTGGAGCGGGTGAAAGGATACTAGTAGTGATATCAGGCATGCCAAACATAAAAGGACCTGAACTCAAGAGAACATAAATATGGATTTAATTGTACCCATTTGTATAAGTTTTCATACCTTCAACGTCCACAACCACACAAAGAATGGTTTATTGCGGCAATGTTACCGCATATCTGTGCCCCTTTGATGCAATAGAAGATTGTATCATAGAGAGAAGCTCCTGATCTTGCCATGAAGTTAGATGTTTCATTGGTCAGAGAAACTGGTGCAGGAATGATGAAGATACAAACACAGCTTGTCAACCTTACGTTACAAATTCATGATATCAAGAAAGGAAAAGAAATATAGGAGGAAGTCTGTTGTACGTGATGTAGAACTAAAGGACACCATAAATAGTCATGTCCATCCTTCACGAACTATCTCGCATTAGGCAGACTGAATCCGATAAATACACAATGGATGCATTGGTGTAGAATTTGTCAAACCAGACGACATCCGTCGAAAGAATGTTTATATTTACATAAAATAGTAAGCGCACTAGTCAGTTTATATTGCAAATTCTATCGATCAATGAGACGGGATGAGAAAGATAACATAGCATATCAACTCCTACAGGAGAAGACGGTTGGCACCTACCTAATGAACAATGAGGGAATAGATGTAAGTTGAACGAGTTCAAGCACAATATCCTCATGCTCAATACTTGTAGGATCAATATCCTCAAGCACAGTACCCACAGGAACAATACCCTCAACCCAAAGGAGGTGTAATTTTTAGAGGTCGAGCACAAGGAGGAGGATTTGGTCGTAGAAGAGGCCAAGTTATCTGTTATAATTGTGTACATCATGGAAATTTTGCTAGAGATTGTATTGATCCTATGACGACATGCTTGTATTGTAAAGCACTGGATCACACTGTCGAAGAATGTCCACAATTGATTGCTAAGTAGCAGGATAGAAACATGGGAAACTAGAACCCACCAAAAAATCCTAATCCAAATATATAGAATATTTCTCTTGAACCAAGGGAACCTAGTATTGTCGTCGTGACCAAAGGAGGTGTTGTGACTAGAGCATATTAAGAAACACCATATGGACAATCGAGAGTGCGACAAGCACAACAAAATATAATGATGTTTGATGTCCAAAAGGAAAAGGAGGTATTCTTGGACACTCGACATGAATTCATCGACAAGAATCAGGCGTTGACTTCTACTGCCATACCAAATGAAAGGTCGATATTGGACATGCCTCAAAGATTTGAACAACTATTGCAGAAGAAACCGACAAAAAAGGTTAGTAAATTGAAAGAATATTTTAAAATTTATTTAGCATTAATAACAAATAAATATGTTATAACAGAACTAACAGCTTTGATAGAAGAACCTCAAGTAGATGAGCAACTAGAAAGGACGGTTAACCGTATTGGGAAAATATTGAAAATTGGTCGCAAACTAGGAATTATTGCCCAAATAAAAGATTATGAAATGGATTGTATTATTCTTGACTTAGGTTCTGATGTTAATATTCTTACTAGACAAACATGGGAAAGTATGGGAAAGTTGATACTAGTGTGGTCTGATGTATAGCTAATATTAGCCAATCAGTCAAAGGTGTTTCCTATTGGCCGACTGACACAGCTTCCTGTCAAGACAGAAGGACTCAAGACGTATGCATATTTGAAGTGATAGATATTGTTGATGATACGAATCCATATCACACCCTACAGGGGATCGACCAGGCCATTGATAACCAAACTATTAATTTTAAGAAGAGGATATTAACGTTTGAAGATGAAGGGATAAGGGTGGTCGCACCGCTTGATCCTCTAGAAGTATAGAGGTATGTCGAGCAAGTAAATAATGAAGGATGAGATGGATATCTGGACCACATACACAATATTACTTTTGGGATGGATGATTATGTGAATCTGACAGATGATGGAAAACTCAGGTGGTGAAGCATTAGTTATTTCACATTGGATTCAGGGGAATATTTGGAGAATTGGAAGAACCAACTCCATGAAGTCTCAATGCAAAAATGCACAATAATTACAAAATCAGTGCGATGGGTAGGTGCTGAGGTATGTGATCTGCCTACCTATGAAGGTTTTCCTAACTTGGAATCTTTTCTTACATAATTTAAAGACAAAGTGATAGAACCTAGCACTTGTTAGCTATGGACTTTGCATTGAAGGCTACACCTACAAGATGGTGGGTTTCACACAGGAAGACTATTTCAGAATGGTCGCAATGCTAAAGATTGCTTGAAGTATGATTTGGAGAAAAGATACTCTATACTGGTCCAAAATATACATGGCTTACCAATCCTGTCGAGCATATTGAACATTGTCGTGTGACATGGGAGACATCGTCGTGACGGGAATGGATCCGTCAATTTATACGTACTTTGGACATTGTACCAAGGAACTGGTATACATTGGTTGACTATCATAAGGAATAGTAGAGTGGGAAGAGATAACTTCTAGTTTCACACATACATTTGAATTTGATGATGATCATCCTTTAGTTGATGCTTCTTTACAAGTAATCAAGGCTAAGATATTTGAGGATATTCCAGTATTAATTACAAATTTCCATCAGAGCAACGCGATAGTCCAACATTGGATGGATTGTTATAATGTAATAGGAGAACATGATGACGATGATCCACACAACATAAATATTCCTGAGTCTGAAGGCACTCGCGCATTGGAAGGATCACGTGTATCAAGCGACAAGTTTCTCAATCCTTTGAAAATAAAGAAAGTGAATATTGGTTCTCCACAGAATCTGAAATTTTCCAATATCGAGGGTTATTAGGACGATGGTACCGTTGGGAATATTACAAACCTACTAACTGAGTTCTAGTACATGTTCCCTGCTAAGTTTTTTGAAATGAAGGGAATTGTCAAAGATCATATCGACTCAATCCGTGATATAAAGAAAAAGTTAAGACAGAATTGGACAGAATGCTGGATGCAGGAATCATAGAACCTATTGAAGAATCTGAGTGGATTATCTCGATGGTAGTGCAAGATAAGAAAACAGCTGGTGAAGTGTGTATCTATGAATACCATATCGAAGACCATAATAGACTGAATGACACCAGAATTCAATCCACTTTAATATGCAAGAGAGATAAATGCTGCTAACACTAAGGGATACAAAACATACCTTATTCCAGACAGTTGTAGTAGATCCTCGTTGAGATTTTCAACCATGCTTGTACCTACATTCCATTCTCAACAACAACGAAACAACCAAGCATTATATATGTTTAAGTGTTACACCTACTCTAACATATATAAATCCAACATGTATAATCAAATACAACTACATCCATGGATAATAATATTCATAGTCATACACATGTAATGGACGAGAAATGGATATTTCTATTAATAATGAACAGAGATAATAGTGACAAACTCTGCCAGCACATCGTCGAAATGGAGAAATTGATTCCTCCACCTGAACCTCCATCTCAATGGAAAGCTTGCGAAGAGAAGCAATGGGTGCTCAAAAGGACAAAGGGATGCAGACTCAAGCATGTAATAATGGAATAACAATCCACTATAGTTTCCTTGATCTCATAGGTTCCCCCCCTTTAATGCATCCAAGAGGATCAATATATAGCCCTTCAATAGAAAATGAAGGGTCGAGTCGAAGCGTTTCCAGGCATATGGAAGGACAGTAGTCAGGTTATTAGTGACTCATTGAGGAAAACTCCAAATATGTTATTTTTTATGCACATTTCTCGATGTACGCGGGTCAAAGTGGTGCAAGCTGCATTTACATGTGGCTTTTAAGCTAAAACCCGTGTATGCAAATAAACATGTGTTTTTTAAGGGATTTCTTGGAGCAGCAAAGTATATTTTGAGCAAAGGGGGTCCAAGGAGTCTTCATAGGGACAGGGAAGGCCATAAAAACATGATCTATCAAGTGTGGTAAAATCATCTATAACATATTTCCCCTAATGTGTGAGGTCATAGGGGTAACATAATTGTCGAAATGCATTATATCCATCCCAGAAGTGGATTAATGAAGACCCACGTGGAAAAACCAGCCACTCTTTAGTACAATACAAAGATAAATATCAACATGTGATTGCAAATATACAGTGTAGCAGTCCCAAATACATAAGAGTACAATGGCCATGAATAGGCATAATAGACATATGTCATGTGTGGTCATATCCACATACAATATATAGTGAACAAGATCTCCATTATGGATGAAGATATATGATAATACATTGGAATATGGGTATAAGAGCTGACATCTAATGAATACTGGCATGATAAAGGAGGTAGCATATGTGGAGTGCCATCAAGCTCAGAGCTCTTCTACACAAACCGCTACTAGTACATGTCCCATCACGAGAATAAAGGTGTCGAGGTCGAACATAATGGACCATCATATGATTACTGGTCATTGATGTATACCGTTAATAGATGCGAGATATACCATTGATAATTATAATGGGAATCAAGGTACAGAGTGCAATCCAACAAGTGTGAATATATATGTTGAGGTCAAACACTTGAAAGATTCCATCGATCAGGGAACATTAATGTATTCCCAAAACTTTCGATGGCTATAGGACCTGTCACTGTTGAATGCAAGTCTCAAGGAACTCAATGGACTCTAGACTCCTATTCCATAATATATTATCTGAAGTCGATGGAATGGAATCCGCTGGAAGGAGGGCATTAAGGCATCCCCCATCAACCAACACGAGGTACACAACAACGTTGGTTAATTTGGAAGAACTAAGATGAAAAATATGTGTATGACTTAGTAACTGTATCAGGAATGGCAGCCATGCAACGATAAGATAACTGAGGAATTCCCGACCCAGGTTAAGAATTCCTTTGAACAAGAGCATAAGGAATATGGTGACTGACATGAAGCATAGACTCAACATGCCAACTGGGACAACTCTGTGACACAGGAGGCATCGAAAGAGGCTCCATAGGGACTGGAAGCATAACCAATCGGTGGAGAAAACTCATAATAACAAGTACAACTCCTAAAGAAATACTAATAATTCAACCAATGGATGGAATATATAATGCTTTGTTCGAAGGCGACACGACTCGACAGCTGCCAAAAGTAATATCATTTCCCGTCCGGATTTTTGTGTTTTTTATTTTTTTGGTATCTTTCATATTGAAAAGCTTAAAAAGGGACAAAATTGCTTATAGTACAAAACTAGGAGAATACGAGTGTCATGGGCAAGCAAACTAGTTCCAAGCAGTGGATACCTATGCTCAATGCAAGGAAGCATGTGCAGGATAAGGACACTCAGGGGGATGTCTCCTCCCGATAAGGGATGATCAAGCTACAAAAGATATATAAAAGGCTATGCTTAGCTAGGATTGAGACAAGCTTGGGCTATATGGATTATAACTTTGAAGCAGGGATATGGCATAAATATCAATAAGTTAAGAAAACGCATGAAATGCAATTACAACTTGATATAAACGGGAGTCCCTGTGGGATATGGCCATCATAATAGTTCAAGAGAGATTATGAGGTTCTCGGTCAAAGACATGGCATGACTATAAGGGACTCTCAAACCTAGGGGAAGAATATCAACATGGGTACCAAATGACAAAGTGGGATCTAACGAAGGCACCCATGAATAGGAAGGCTCTACCACTTATGTAATGCCACTTCTAGTAGCAATGTGATGGTTTTGTAACATTACGAAGTGGTTTCATACCTATTGTTAAGGCGACATGGGCATAGGATGATGCATGATGCATACGAAAAAGTGATCCTATCCTATATTCCAGTTTGAAATTATACCTGTTATAGACATAAATGAGTCAAAGTCTCGGCGAGAGTGTAAAAAAAATGGACCCTACATGACGACAATATTAGTCCAAAACAATTGGAAATAGTCAGTAAAGAGTCCAAACTATAGGATATATGGAGGATTGATCATGACAACTGCATTCAAAGGAAACCGTGTGGTGGACGATGGGACATAAGAAGGAATGTAAGGTGTAAACCCAATGTTCACATATCCACTACCACGCCCACGAGAACGAACACTAGTGTTAAGACCGGCTGAAGGAAGTGAAAATCCTCCCACAAATGGAGTAGAGGGTGGAATATGACCACTCCCAAATCTATGATCAAGGTAAGGGGTTGTGATTCCCCCAAGTCCAACACTAGGTTCCGCACTCAGCCCTAGAGCAGGTGAAAGGATACTAGTAGTGATATCATGCATGCCAAACATAAAAGGACCTGAACTCAAGAGAACATAAATATATTCAAGTAATTACAATCCTTAAAGCCAACTAGCGCATAAAGAGAGCACCCCTAAGCAAATCTAATTCAAATGCGAACAATCCAAGAGGGAGGATAAATGAGCTCTGTCTCGCCTAGGAGAGGCTTGAAACTCCCATACACTACAAGCGGAGGTGCGTAACCAATTATAGTGTCCCTCGACTTCAACAGATAAAGAAACTCTGTTGTCTAGCCCCTACCTGGCCAGGACAATCACAAAATAACCTATGCAAGTACACCTTGTGATACCTAGGTAAGGAAACTAAGGTCACCCCAATGTAACCAATGCTCATATGGATAGTCGCAAGTAGGATCTACGATATGGACAGGATAACGAAGCCCGAAGCTCAAAAGCACCAAAGGTATCTCAAAAGCCCCCATTTACGAATACGATCCTAGAAATATATCTAGCATTGCATAAAGAGTGGCAAGGGGCTATCCCCACCACAAAGGTGTATGTTGCATCTTGCTTAACTCCTATGTAAGAGGATCCTCTTGAGAACACTAATTATACCAAGGATTTCTCTCCTCACCTAGACAGACACTTAAATGTTTTTTTTTTAATCTTGGAAAAAAAATACTCACGACACTCTATTCCAAGACTCTACAACCTAAGCTTGTTGGTGCACCTCTAGCAAATAAGAATCTGTAATAAATTTTAATTTAAGCCTTCATTTTAAAGGTTGTGATTACTTAGAGGAAAAGGTCGTGCAACTAGTGATGTCATGACATATCGATAAAGTAAATATGCACATCTAACAAACGATGCCAAGTGCAACTTGCCTTTAAATATGAAGAAAGGGGCATGCCACTCCATGAAATGCAAAAATCTTTATTCTTTTCCAAATGCCACTGCAATCCTTCCTATATGAAATCCTAAACACTACTCTCGTCCAAGCAATCCAATGAAAGTACCTCCTTAAATCCATATGTGAGATGAAAGTAAGAATGCAACTATAGAATTATGTCATATTTTCAATATAAAAGAATGAAAATGCAATAAAAGTCATTAAAATTCTCAGTCTCTACAACAAGCATCAAACACAGGCCAAGCAAGACATCGAGACAAAAAGACTGATGCACTAATGGAAAAACAAAAAAGGAGATAAATTACTAGAACTACTTTTAAAGAAAAAAACAATGAAAAAGGGGTCTTTGGTCACAAAAGAAGCAGTCAACAAACAACATCAGTACCCAGGAAGACCCAGCCACACTCAAAACCCACCCAACAACTTCCCACATCAAAAACTCATCCAAAAGGGTCGATGTATGTGACTCATCAAAGAACAGTGGCGTATGTACACGACTAGGTAGAGGACAGCCTGTGTATATACGTGACTGTACATACTCTGACCCGCGTATACAGAGAAGAAAGTGGTAAAAACAAGTCAAGGGTCAAACCACTCTAGGGGAGTGTCAATGGATGAACATACTACTAAATGGGACACGAAAACGGGGAGAAACAGATAGCAATTCAAGCACATCGTGCACCGAAACCCAAAGAAAAACAATGAACTTCCCCAGTGGAGTCGCCAATTCATTTACAGAGAGAAACTTCCTATGGCTTGGGGTAGACCACAATAGACTGAATGACACCATAAATCAATCCACTTCAATATGCAAGAGAGATAAATGTTGCTAACACTAAGGGATACGGAACATACCTTATTCCAGATAGTTGTAGTAGATCCCCTTTGAGCTTTTCAACCATGTGTGTTCCTACATTCCATTCTCAACAACAACGAAACAACCAAGCATGATATATGTTAAGTGTTAGGCCTACTCTAGTGTATATAAATCCAACATGTATAATCAAATACAACTACATCCATGGATAAGAATATTCATACTCATACACATGTAATGGATGAGAAATGAATATTTCTATTAATAATGAAAATAGATAATAGTGACGAACTCTGTCAACACCTCCTCGAAATGGAGAAACTGAGTCCTCCACCTGGACCTCCACCACTCCTATATTCCATCTCAATGACAAGCTTAAATATATTAAGATTTGAATGTTACTAGAAATGTGATATATACCTAATCTAGAAGATTAGATTGAAAATACAGTTTATTAAATGTATATTTAGAATAGGAATCGTTAAGATGTAGTTTATTAATATTAAAATCTTAACGTCTATTTATATGTTACGTATGAAAATGGAAAAGTAGATTGGATGTTGAAATGATTAAATCAAGTTTAATTCATGCATGTAGTGATCATTATTCGTATAAATTTGGAAAATGAGCATGGAGTAAATATAAAAATTAGTTGTGAGGGTGTAGGTTAATAAAATCATTGGATGTTGAAATGATTAAATCGAGTTTAATTCATGCATGTAGTGATCATTATTCGTATAAATTTGGAAAATGAGCATGGAGTACATATAAAAATTAGTTGTGAGGGTGTAGGTTAATGAAATTAAGTTTAGTGTTTATAAATAATTGTAATGTTTACGTTTAAAAGATTAAATGAAATTGGAATATATCTTTGGAATGCTTAATATGTTAAAAGAAGTAGTTATAGAAAATAAAGTTAATATATTTTAATGCATAAGAATATATCTATAATAGGTCTTGGAATATATATAATGTGAATCTTTAAAGAAATTTGGAATGTATAGTGGGAAGATTTAATTGAATATTTATAGATTGAAATGGATTTAGATTTTACTATTTAAACATATGAATATTTATATAGTTTAAATGTTTATTTGAATGTATTGGAATAATATACATAGCTTAAATATTTATTTGAATTAAAGGATGTAGTTGAAAGATATCTAGTGTATATGGTTAATGATGGTGGAGTGAAAATATTTATTTGAAGTGATGATTAGAATATATTTGATGAATTAATTTGGTGTTAAGAGTCCAAATGTTAATTATATATAGAATTGTATTGGTATTTGTTTATTTGTATTTGTCTATTATACTATTAATATATAGTATATTTTTTTATATGTGAAAAATAATATAGAATTGTATTGATGAAAGAATTCCACTTAATATTTAGGGCAATTTATTGGTTATGTTATTTATCTTTAAAATGAGAGCCAAAATATTCCTATGCATAATATAAGAAATAATTGTTAAGACTTTGATTAAAGGAAACATAGTGTCCACTATATATGTGTTAAAAATAATAGACTACATAATTCAAAATTGGAATAATGGCCACGTTGATTATGAATTGGAGTATAACAAATTTATCTAATTTAAGAAGAAACCAAATTCATTATGTTAACGCAAAGAAAAAAAATTGTTGCTACTTACATGGTCATTACATTTTTATGTTTGTAGATGGAAATTGAAGAAGCGGAAAACAATTGAGGCAATCAACAAAACATTCGGCCAAATATCCCAAGTCATGCAAGTGGTTTAACACTGACAACAGTTCTAAGGAAGAATGATCCATATATTTGAATGTTAATGTAATTTGTTGTATATTTTGAAATAATTGCCTATGAAAATAAGGCATTTTGTATAATGTACTGAACATAGTGTCCCAATTGAAATACAATGGGATACCAATAAGTGTAACAATTACATGCATGTTGACATTTTCGTTATTGTGGAGTTTATGTTATCTCATTTTGTATGATAAATGGCTTCTTATTAATATATAATGTAATATTTTTTTTAATTCGATTGCATTTACAATGTCATTGTGAAATGTTACATTGCTAATTAAATATATGGATGATTAAATATAACAATATTGTGAAATGTGACATTGCTAATTAAATATATGGATGATTAAATATAGATGTGAAGATTTATGCTATAACAAATTATTCCAAACATCATATTCAAAAACAATAATTAAAATTCAAATGAATACTACTATAAAAAATTTATTTCAATTTATGATGAATAATGGAATCAATCAATAAAAATAAAATATCGATATTATAGTGTGATGTCAATAGTCATTGCTTACCAAATAGAAAATAATATGCAATGCTTTCAATCGTTCCAATTGTTTAGATGCGTTTAATAACATATAGCACCTGTGCGCTTTAAGCAATGTAGCACAGGTGTGTTGAAAGAAATAGGTGCCCAGTGTAACATAATACTCATTGCATTGATTTTTGTGATGCTACACCTCGGTGCACTACTGTATATATTAACAACACCGTTGATTTTTTAAAATATAGCTAAAGTCAACATCTCAGTCAACTTTACCGGTGTGTCTATCTTCACTTATCGCACTGGTGCTTTGTAATAGTTAGGTTGCACCAGTGCGTTTTAATAGTTAGTAATCATCGATGCTATTTTTGGTATACACCATCGATGCGTCTTGAAAGTAGTTAAGCACCAATGCTATGGTTGGTAAAATGCACTGGCACATATAATCGTATAAAGCACTAGTTCTTTTAATAATTTTGGTGCACACCGATACATATACTGGTTTCAAATTTTTGTGTGCATCGATGTTGTATGTTTCTTTTAAATGCATCGGTGCTTTTTTCATTTGCTCAAACTGGTGCATCCAAAAAAAAACTACACAAAAACCTTCGGTTGTTGAGTTTTTTTAGCTATAATTTACATTTCCATAAAAACCTCCACAAAAACATCTGGTACCATTTGCGGAGGTTGTAGCAGAGTTTCTTTTGAGATTTCTTACCAATATTTTAACACTAAAAACCTCCACTCTAATCTTCTCTATAGGGCCTTTTCCTTGTAGTGAGTTTACGGAAAAATAATTCATGTGATTTTTTTTTTATTCTCGAGCTTCTAGTGCACGTGTTGCATAGGAGCACAGGTGCGTAAAATTGGAATGCATAGCAAAGATTTTTTATTTTTATTTTCCGAGAATAGTGGTATGCCAGGAAGATATGCAATCCCTATCATTCCGTGAAGTGTATTAAGAATAGGATGCACTAGTGTGCCTTATTCTACAAATCACATTACCCTCAACAATATTGAAAATTGCATCGATAACTATCTGTTATCCAATATAGTGGATAATTTTGTTTCCAAATATTTTTGCAGATGTTTGAAAATAGTGCGTAGAGGGATTTGTAGCATCGATGCATTTTGTTAGTTAGAATGCACCAATGTCGTATTATTTAGGAGCATCGTTCAAATTAAAAATCCCTATGAATTTATATCTAAACTTAAAATTATATATTTGTATCAAATGTTCTTTTAGGATTCAACCACGTTGATTACAATATTTCATAGTATACATATGTTACTTAATCTAACCTTATTCTTACCAAATGGTTTCGAAACTATATTGCAAGTAAGATTGTAATATGGTTCTAAAATGAAATCGGACTGTAGACATGAATTGATTGCGAATTCCACTCTAATTTAGGGAGAAAAAGTTTATAGGGCCCTCGTACAAAGTTGAGGGACCTTTTAGATGCAATTGCTGCTTCGCAAAACACACAATAGTATAGTAGATCCAAAACATGATAGCATTGGTTTGAATTAGGAATGGCATGCTCGAGCTAGCCATGTCATTTAACATATAGGATAGGAAACAAAAACGCTAGAGCATTATGTATATCTATAGTGTTCGAGCATTATAGGAATACATAATGCCCTAGTGTTATGTATTTATATAACACTCAAGAATTATAGAGATACATAACACTCGAGAATTCTGTTTAGATATAATAATAAAAACTCACAATGGGTCACGACATCCATTATGCATTTCACATCCACCATCCACAACAGTCACTGGCGAGAAGAAGGAAGAACGCTCACGTGTTTTTGGCTGCTAGGTTGGAATAGGAGGGAAAATTAGAGAGGTATGCATCTAAATCCTCTTCAATTTTAGCTCGGAGGGATAACTCAAGTGGTCGAGTGTTGCAAGTTGTGAGCAGAAGGTATTGGGGTCAAATCCCCGAGAGGCTATACATCGATATTTAAGCACCTCACTTGATGTCCCCATCGGGTTAGCTCTGTAATCAAAGCGAATGGGTGACGCCCCTTCGGGTGGGACCCCCTTGCGTTGCTCCTGTGGACGTAACAAACCCCACTAGGGTAGGTGAACCACACTATAAAAAAATGATTTTCAATTTTTCCTCTTTCCCTTATTAAACACATAATTTTTATGTTGCCCCAAAACTTAAATCCAATGAAATGAAACCCAAAACTAAATTTTCGTAATAAAAATACATACTAAATCCAACTAAAAATTTCTAACTCATACCAAGATTATCGTCATGGTTACATTTTTTTTCATCTCAAGTTTCCCCTACAAACTATTATATCCATTATTGTTCCTTAAATCCAACTATTTGTTCATTGTTTCTACTTCATTCACCCTTATAAAATTTAATCAAACATTCAATCGCTAAATTCCCATATATATGGAATCTTATATAATATGAAAGGTATGCGTACATAGTCCAAGTGATTATGTACATAACATCAACTTCCCATCTCTATTTCCATAACATCTACCAATTTGTCCATTAAGTCAATCTAAATTAGGATATGATCCCCTGAGTGTGAGGTATCCAATTTAATATGTTTATCATCTTCTAAAAAATTCACTATGTTATTCCCAATAGCCCTAAATACTTTCACATTATGGAGGTCTAGCACTAAAACAACAAGTTTTACATGCATAGGATGCATTGTTTGCTCTTTGAGCCGAGGTCAAAACTAGGCATCCATTTCCCGAGGTTAAAATTAGGCTGCATTACTATAGAACCATATAAACCACACAATATTAACAACATCTTCTTTAGTTTTCAAGTGGAATACCAAGCAACCTCTTTCCAAAGTGTGAAACCCTATCACATGCATCCTAGCACACATTTTCACTAACTTCTACCATCTGACTCATTTTTACATCTTCACCTAAAACTAAGTCTGGTTTCGACGATGAAAATTTAACATACATGTTTCCTCTTCTTCCCACGCTAACCACTAAGTTATTGCGAGCCTTCAAACATCCTGTTAATCCCTTATCACCTTCCTCTTTAGCATAGTCCTATTTTAAAATACCTTCTTCAACCCATGTGGACTTTGAAAGTACCTCAAAACCATGACAAAGGTTTATGTAGTTCCTTGGACAATGAATTACACAACCAATTGTACAATTGCTACGAAACTTAATTTCACTCCCTTAAGCATAAGAGATCCTTATCCTAGAAAGCTCCATAATTATCGTAAGAAAGTTCCTTAATCTAAGTTTGAAGCTCAAAGTAGGAAAATATAATACAATCACGTATATATTTGTTGCACGAGGAATTGTATACAATTGATTTGTTGTGTTCCTTCAAGTGTTTGTGAGTATCTTGCTTATGAACGTGCGTTCCAGGTTTAATAATTATTTTATGTTTTCCTAATGCACATTGGATTACTGAATGTTAAATTACAACCTACATCTCTCCTCGCCATATATATGTTGACCCATGTAACCTTTTGCGAGAATTGCTTCTCAATGAGATCTAGGAGCTAGAGCAATATTCACACTCAAAGTATTTGACAAAATATGCTAGAGAACAACAAAAGAGACTGAAATAACACATGTGAATAGTGCTAATAACTGGTCATATTTTTTTCCCTGGGAAAAAAAGCATAATTTTATTTCATCTTTCGAGTAACAAAATTACATTTTGTAGATACACATCGCTGTGTATTCTATAAAGTACCCTGAGTAGATCCAATGAATACTTACATCAAAAAATAGGATGAATATTCAATCCAAGTCAAAAAACAAAATTGCTCAATCCATATACAGCCATATCAACCAAACAGAGCAAAATAAAGGCATATAGTTATGAAAAATAACTAAGTATCAGTCAAATTCTACAGATAAAACTATAACTGTAGAAACTAATAACTAGTCATATTATTACAGTACATCTTGTATATGTGTATAGTACATATTTATAATACATTGGGGAAAATTCGTGATCCCTTGGAGGCCATGTGAATGCATACAAGTGTCAGGCTAGGATTTGACCCCTAAACCCCCCTAGGCTGACCAATAGGCTACCAAACCTATCCAAACAGACATTAATCCATGTGTGAACATGTAAGAAGCATTCCTAGGTCATAAATGAGGGAAGGCTGGCATGTGAGAGCGCATGGGTGAGTGGGAGAGTTTCTAGGAGCCAATAAATGCCCAAGAAGACCACAAAACAACCACATTCCACACTAGCACCCCTAGTCAAAGCTAAAAGTGGTTTGCAATTAATGCAAGTGCCTGGATGATAGAATGATAAAAGTAGAGTGCCTCAACTGTCAATTAATGAGCCAGAATTACCTATTTGACCAATATTGATCAGTATAACCTAATTTAGACCATACAACATAAGCATATGGCAAATGATTATGTCTCCTAGGTAGATCACCATGGTACTAAGGTATATTATTTATCTAACACCCCCCCCACCCTTAAGCCTAACTTAGTAAAACTTATACCAAAATGATTTATTAAGGCCTTGGCAACTAAGGCACAAGTCACCTTTTACAACAAAATTTTATTAATCCATGTAACCGAGGTAAGGAGGAAAAACTCATGGGACAAAACCTCCCCTCAAAGATGGACATGATAGAGATGAAAAAAAATGTCTTCAATGGGTCCTCTTCTTCACTTTAATAAGCTGAAAACTTGGTGAAGCTATTGTGGATGCCAAGATCATGCATCAATGCATCAAAATGTTGTAGGAAAAGATCATGTGGAGAGGCCCTTTGATGGTCATCATTTGATGATGGAGGGGCATCATAAGAATTTATTTTGCCGCAAGAATACTCTGATATAATAGAATAATCAACCATGTAAAATATATCTCTGCAAACTCTTTCCCAAATAACATAAAAAGATTCAACAAAATTTGCCTCTTGTGTAGCTTCCATATCATGAATAAAACCATGAATCTTCTTCCCAATTTGATGAAGCACCTTAATAACTCTGTAAAAAATCTCATGAGGCTTTGAAATATTAGAATATATGTCATATGCAATAGAAAATATCAGAGATATGGGGTCTCCATGAGCGAATGGGTCCATAGAGAGAGAAGAGTGAGCAACTAGATCACAATTGCAATTGAGCGAACCTAGATGGTCTGGAGACTTGAGCTTTGAACCATGGATGGTAAAAGCAAGTCCAGACATATGGAACAGCAGTCCCACGAAGGCCAATGATATGGATTTCCAACCAATTAAAGACACACAAGACATAAAAGCAACATATACAAGTGCCATAGCATTGGAAACTAGGCAATTTTGAGATTTTCCAACTAGTGAACTTCAGGGTTGTCGGGTCTTTTGGTCATGAAATGGTTGGGGAAATGAGTATATGGCTATCATAGGATGTATATCAGCCTGCATATCACCTTAAAAATCAGAATGGGAAAGATGTGATTGGATTGGGAAAGAGATTTCAGAAGACTCATCAGAAACTAGCAAAAAATGACTAGTTTTGGGAGGAACTTTTGGTGAACTGATTGGGGTTTGTTTGGGAAATTACTTTATTGAGTTAGAACTAGGAAATTACCAAGTAGAAGAAGCCAGTGACACATCAGATGCTCAACCTGATCTCCTTCGGTTTTCACAGGCTGATGAAATCGATTGTAAAATAGTAAACTTAGCAGTAGAAGTAGATTCTCGCACAGTAGTTAGCGATTTCTGGACACTTTTTTTTGACGGATCTAAAACGTTAGAAGGGTCAGGAGCCGATTGTGTCCTGATGGACCTCGAGAAGAACAAACATTTTCTTTCATGTAGGTTAGAGTTTGAATGTACAAATAACACAGCTGAATATGAAGAATTGGTTCAAGGTTTAAGGAAAGCAAGTGAATTAAAGGCAAATAATCTGAAAGTGTTTGGAGACTCTGAAATAATTGTAAAACAAATTCGGAATCAAATACATTGCATTTATCCTCACTTAAAAGCTTATCAAAATGAGGTATGGGATTTACTCAAATGTTTTAACGCATTTAATATTGTATCAATTCCAAGACTTAAGAATGTGGCAGCTGACTTGTTGGCCACATCAACTGCTAGGCTGGTGCCCTCTAATAATCAGTGCTCTGTTGAATTAATTTTCAGGCCCTCGGTTCCGGATATGATTACCAACCTATGAGTGTTCGATGACGATCAGCAGATTATAGAATGCTTAACGAATGGCGAGGCATTTAAACGGGCGATTATTGATGATGAAGAACATCAGGCCGAGCTGAAATTTGATAATTTCATCCCTAAAGGAGTCAGAACCTTAGAACAGATGTTTGATTTAAATGAAAAATTTAGAAGACCAGTAAACGTGAAGACTCATAGCTCATATCTACAGTTCGAATTGATCAATTTGGGGACTGAGACAAAGCCTAAATATGTAAATCTTGGAAAATGTTGTTCACCAGTGGAAAGAAATAAGTTCAGCGGTCTTTTTAATCTATATAAATATGTTTTTTCCTGGACATATGAAGATCTGAAGACATATGACACCAATATCATCCAGCATGTTATCCCCATCAAATCTGGAGTTAAACCTTATCAGCATCCTTTAAGGAAAATGCACCCAAAATTGGAACCTCTAATCCAGAGTGAAGTTAAGAAGTTATTGGATGCTAGAATCATTTTTAAGGTTAGACACTCGGAATGGGTCTCAAATCTAGTACCAGTGAGGAAGAAATCTGGAGAAATTAGGTTATGTGTGGATTTCATAAACTTAAATCCCGCTTCAGAGAAAGACAATTATCCGATTCCACCCATGGAGCAGCTACTACAAATGGTTTCAAGTTCTGAACTATTCTCTTTATTAGACATATTTTCAGGCTACAATCAAGTATTAGTAGCCAAAGAAGACAGATTGAAAACAACATTCAAGACCAGATGAGGAACTTTCGCTTACAGAAGAATGCCCTTTAGGCTTATAAACGCTGGAACTACGTTCCAGAGGGCTATGGACATAGCTTTCCGCAGTTTGATTGGTCGCAGTGCTATAGTATACCTCGATGACATCACGATATTCTCAAAGAGGAGAGAAGAACACGCATTTCATCTAAAGCATATTTTTTAACGCTGCTGAAAATATGGTATCTCACTCAACCCCAAGAAGTGCATGTTCACTGTTACGGAGGGTAATTTTTTAGGTCACGTGGTTTCAAAGAAGGGAATCTCCATATACCCAGAAAGGATCAAAGCCATTGGAAATATTCCCTTGCCCCATAATAAAAAGGGCATGCAATCATTTATGGGGACAATAAACTTCGTGCGAAGGTTTGTGCCAGATTTCGCTCAAATTGTTAAACCTTTGCAGCAAATGGTAAAGCAAAGTGTACAATTCAAGTGGACTGAGGTTGAGAAGAACGCATTCAGCAAGATTAAAACCATTGTTGTGCACGCACCCTCCCTCAAAATCCTGGATTTCGATAAAGATTTTATTATGTACACTTCCGCATCTGATGATTCACTAGCAGCTGTACTTACTCAGAAGGAAGATGGGGGAGATGAATTCCCCATATCTTTTATGAGCATCGGTCTGCAAGGGGCCAAATTGAATTACCCGGCTATAGATAAACAAGCTTACGCAGTGTTCAAAGCAGTGAAACAATTCAGGCCCTACATACTAAAAAACCAAACCAAGGTAATCGTCCCACAACCAGCTGTGAGGTCTCTTTTTGTACAGAAGGAGTTAGGAGAAAGAAGGAGTAATTGGGTAACAGCTCTTCAGGAATATGACCTCGAATTCAAGCTAGCTTCTATAGTTAAAGGGAAAGGGTTGTGCAGACTAATGACCAAAAATAGAAACAATGAAGAACATGCCTAGGAAGACAAGGCTGAATTACATTTGATGGATGTATGTCCTCTTTTCACAGCCCCGGAATCTTGGTATCGAGACCTTGTACATTACCTTCAGACAGGATCGTTGCCAAAACACTGGAATTCTAAGCAAAGAAGAGCATTGTGTCTTAAATCAGCCTCATATCAAATTATTGAAGGAATATTATTCAAAAAAAATTACGACGGAATTCTTCCTAGATGCTTAGAGAAAGAAGATGCGAAGAAGGTAATGTCAGATTTGCATGATGAGCCTGCTAAGGGACATTTTTCTGGAGATACTACAACTCATAAAATTCTTAGAGCCAGATACTATTGGCCCACACTATTCAAAGATGCACATGCCCATGTCAGAAAGTGTGACATTTGTCAAAGATGTAGTGGAAGACAAGCTAAAGCAGTAGGACCATTGAAACCTGTGATGATAAAAGAGCCTTTTGAGCAATGGGGGTTAGATATCATTGGGGAGATAAAGCCAAATTATTCCCTGCAACACAAGTATATTCTAACAAAAACCGACTACTTCACTCGCTGGGTCGAAGCCATCTCGTTGCGCAAAATAAATGAGAATGCGGTCATAGACTTCTTGCAAGACCATATTATGACCAGGTTTGGAGTTCCAATTTCTTTAGTTTTTGATAATGCTACTTACTTTTCCTCAATAATATTAACTTCTTTTGGTCATGAGAAAGGGATTGAATTGCATTACTCTACTAATTACTATCCACAGGGAAATGGCTTATCTGAATCTACGAATAAAAACCTAATTAGGATTTTAAAAAAGACAGTGATAGAAAATCAGAGGAGTTGGCACTCAGCTTTACTAAACGCCCTTTGGGCTGATAGAGTCACCCACAAGTCTTCGATAGGAGTGTCTCCATATACCCTTGCGTATGGTAAAGAGGCCATTCTACCCCCCAATATCATGCTACCCTCTTCCATTATAGCTCAAGAATCTAGAGGATCGGATAATGAAGTCTTGCAAATGAGGATATATAATCTCCTGAAGGCAAAAGAGTCTCGATCTAAAGCCAGAAAACGGTTTAAACAACAACAAGAGGTATTAAAGAGATGGTTTGATAAACACAAGGCTGGAACAAAATATTTTGAGGTGGGAGATTGGGACCACCCCCATGATGAGAAAGGAAAACACACTAAATTTCAGCAGTTGTGGGTGGGTCCTTTCTAGATTGCGGCAAAGCTTAGCCCCTCAACCTATAAGTTGCAAGATTTACAAGGGTGGGAAGAGAACTTACCAGTAAATGGTTTAGTTCTCAAACCTTATTTTTCCTAAGTCTATTTGTGTTCTTCTATCTTGTATATAAATAATTTGGCTTGACCGTTTTCTTTGAATTATGTAGTTCAGTTTTGTTTTAGTTTAAATTCTACTGATTTCAATAAAGGAGGCAAACCCGTGGTTGCATGGAGAACATCAGAATTTTGGAATGATTAAAGTTCTTGGGTATAAGACTGTGTATTATTGTTTATCTAAAAGAATTTCTTCTATTTTAGCAGTTTTCTCGAGTGGCTATGTACACATTGAGGTCCTGCTTGACCCCTGTAAAATAAGCCAGAATCAAAGGGTCTGGAATACTATTTTGAGGCTCCATCCATGTCACATTTAAAATGTCCTAGGGAGTGACAGCAAAGGACCCATGGAAAAGAAGCAGGGTAAACATTATATTATATATAAATGATCCCATGCCAAGAATTGAATTCCAAAAGACAGATAAGAGTCGAAAGCTCCTATGAAAGCATTATATATCAAAACAAATGTTGAACCATATAAGTACTAAATCGCCGAAAGTTCCTCTCTGTCCGTGAGCTAAAACGTGAATACATCTCTCACACAAAAGGACACTAGGGATAGAGGAGCTTGAATCAAAATTCAGAAAGAAAGGCATGCAGGAGGACTCATATGAAAAGGACAAAAGTTCAAAAGCACGAAAAGTGCAAAAAATGGCATGGGAATGAGGAACAAATGAATATTTCTATTTACCATATGCTACAATCCTGTGGTGTCCAAGCTGGCAGCTACCTGAAGACAGAGGTAACAAATGAAATTCATCTTTTGGCCTCAAAAGAGTTATCTTGACTTGAAAATCTTGGTTTCCACTCTCCTAAATTGGACTATCATCAATGATTAAAAGTATATATATTTGCCATTTGAGAAATCCAGATAGCTAGAAGAATTCAACAGGTTCGTTCGTTGTTAAACAGTCTGTACTCAAGAAATAATTTTCCATAGATCTAGGTTCACCAGGTAGTCGCCAATTGTTGTATCTGCAATTGTTTTCCCCAAATTTTCAAATTTTGGACCCCCTTGTTAATTTTAGCATTGCCTTGGATCTTTTGGATCCATGAACTCCTTTCTCTTGCTTTAATTTCGGACTATTTTGAGGTTAACTCTCTTCCTATTTTCGAAAAGTTGCTTATGTTTGAAATTGCTATGGGTTGCGGAATCTAGAGTCTGATTTGTTGCCCTTTGAACTGTGTTTTCTTTTCGGAAGCCTGCTTCTCATGCTAGCCACTGTTTTGGAGGTCATTTAAACAACTTATCGAAACCAGGTTTCCTTAGGGAGCCTCCATTGTGGAAATCAAATGATGATATTAACTTCTTTGTTGTCGCATCATTTTGTTTGACTTGTTTATATTATCAGAGCCTGTAGTTTGTTTATCTTCTACCCTTGCAGCTCCCAAACGAACTAGGTACCCGCCGTACAATTGTTCCGCCCACCGATGCTTTGTCAGGTCTTCGTCGCTTCATCTTTTGGATCAGAGGCTGTAGTCTTTCCTACTCCGCCCTTGCAGTGGTGCAACGCACTAAGTATCCGTCGTTGATGTCTTTTCGCTCGCCGACTGGGAACTCTTCTGCATAGAATTTGAGTTTAGCTCTTTCGACTCCGATAAACTTAACGGTTTGGCGGATCCCATTGCATGTTTGAGATCCGTTGATACGGCTGCAGGTGAGACTACTCAACCGATGTTTTAGTGCTTTAAGCCGCCGATAAGTTTCGCTTTTCCCGTCGTTTTGTGAATTTTAAACCCCTGTATGGGCAGCAGTGATTTTGATGCTTATTGAGATTTTAACGACGAGAGTGCATTGCTGGGCCTTCTGTGATGACTAGCCAGTTTGTTGATGAAGTTTGATTTAAAAGATGTGATTCTAACTAATAATAAATGTCGTTTAATTGCAGACGGACCCAAGAAATTTTTTCTCAGATTACCACTACACGAAGGTGTAGTTGGGAGACAAGCAGCGGAGAGGGAGCTGGGCAGTGTTAGGCAGAGTTCGTACCGGAACCGATGGGATCTCAAGGAGGACAAACAAAATACAAGGCAGAATCAATGGCGACAAAATCCCAGGCCTGGAAAGATCTATCAGTTACCAAGCGGATCCCGCTTTGTTGAGTACTCTAAAACGTAACGCATGAAGCAAATCATGAGTACTCGCAGAAAAGACAAAAATGGGGATATTAAACGGTTTTAGGAACCCAAAGGTTAGAGGGTTGGGGCAGCCCAAGCGGTTAGCTGTTTTGGTTTAAATAAAGGAAAGTTAAAATTTGGAGGGCCTTTTTTCCCTGGGAAAACTTGTGAACTATTGTTTGTAAGAGGAACTACTTCGTTTTACAATAAGAAATTGCAAATTTTGCCTGTTGGAGAAGGTGCTATGTGGAATTTTTCAATGTCATAAAATGAACAATGTTGAAGGGGAACTATTTCGTTTTCGACTGTGTTTCATTGACTGTGAGAGCATTCTAACTTTCTAAACCTATGTTATTTCCTGAATGTTCTCTAGTATATTCTGTGATATTTTCCACTCTGAGTAATGGGAGTTTTTAACTGTTGATGAGCTATCTTGTCGTGTATACTTTTATGCATGTTTATATGTTTGGTTCTAGGAACAACTATCTGTGATTTGTCGTAACATGTGAACAGTATTACATTACTCATGAATTAATGTCTAGCTCTCTAGAGATAGCCTAGTTAGTATTATTTTCTTGCTGTGTGTGTGATTTAGATGCTTGAGAGTTTAAGATGAGAGGTAAGAACCTGCGCATCACATTGTGAATACTCCTTGCATTCTTTATTACTTTGCATGTTAAATAGGCACTTGCATATCATCCTTTAAGTCAAAAATACAAAAATATATACGGTGTATCGGGCTGCAACCAGTAAAACCTTTTATTTTTGTTACTTGACCTACGGTAACCGGACCGCAAACTGGACGGATTCCCTACACCAAACAGTCACGGGCTCATTGGGAACGTTGACTGGGGAGAATCCCTTACTGTTGTTGCCTGTGATTTTCCAGGCCTCAACAGGTACGTTTTCGCAACTCAGTGGGTTCAGCACCCTAGATAGCAGATAATTCTGGAATTCATGGAAAGTATCTTTAGTGTGTCCATCTGCATGACAACAAGTGCACCAAATATCTTATTGATTCTCTTTCCCTTTCTTGATGTCTTGCAATTGCAGCGTCAAGTTCGCTAGTTGCGCCTAAACTTGGTTCATGCCAGCTGCATTATTTTCAACTATTGAAGCTTCTAGCTTCATTATGATCTCCAGAGCCTCTCTTTATGTCATGATCTTCTGTTGCATCAATGGTTGTTGGATATGAGGTACCAAAGATGTGATAAACCACTCTTTATGTTGAACATATCTCATATCAAAGCTGACTCATGCCATCAACATCTTAAATCATTGATCGAAGTCCCACACAGTATCATTAGGAAACTGCTTAATCTCTTTTAATTACGTAATGTATTGTGCCTCATATTTACTTTTCCAGAATTCTTCGATCAGTCCCCTCCGAACTTCATCTAATGTTTTTGCAGGGGTCCTCGTAGGAACCTGTATAAATTTCATGTACCAATCTAGCGCATGACCCTACAGGGTAGTCGCTAGTTGGCCCTTCTTGACATCATCATTTGCGCCATGCCTAACAGTACATACTTCCTCACAAAGAAACCAGTACTACTTGGTATCATCAGTCCCTTTTGCATGAAACAAAGGTAACTTTGTGTCGTCACCCACCATCCTGGACTTTCTTTCTGTAGATGTTGTCCTACTACTGGAATGTTGTTGACACGTCAAGAAAGTTGACGTGGAATTTGTGTTTCTCCGTGATTTTGAAGTAGTGCGTGGAGGCATGGGTACGTTACTATTAGGGTTTGATATTACTGTTATCTTAGGCATATTCTGTGTCTTGTCGTCCTCTTCGTCACTATAGGGTCAGTTCATCCCATGTGGTTTTCCTTCGCGGTTTTGTGCTTCGATCATAGAAGGACCTTCCCCTATCCTATGCCTCTTCTCTTATCGAAACCTTACTCCTCCCCCCATACAGCCACTTTCTTTCTCGGATTCCCTCGCAATCTCATCGAAACTTACACCCATCTACCCCTTATCTTCCCATTCGTCTACCCCCTTTATTTGTAGCATCCACCACCTCTGCACACCAGATTTCTACTACTCAAGGTGCATCTTCAATATACCCTTTTCGAAGATAAGCATTACAATTGAAAACTGTAGAGACAATAAGAACCTACCTCTGGGTCTGTTGAAAAATTCCCTTTCAGCTTCGATGTAGGACTTGGTAGTATCAACTGCAAACTCAGTGATATATCCCTTCTAGAATACTGTCCAGCCATACCTCAATGGCTCACGTTGCTCTATTGTCAGTTTCTTGCAGCTCCTGGATCAATTCTGCAGTCCAAGATGTTGGTTCTCCTCCTTGGAAATTTTTGAACTGCGCCAACCACTCATACAGTATGATGGGAAAATCACAGAAAAAATACTAGTGAGGACCATCGTGTATGTAATTCACCAACCACTTATCTGTTGTCGGTCCAAGGTTCTGATTTTCTGCCTCAGCGAATTCTCGTTGCTTCCGATCAAACCAATATTGAATTTATGGTCGCGTCGGATTCCACATATCCTCCTCTCAATCGCAACAAGGTCCCGACAACAGAACCATTTGTTGGCTCAAACCTCAACCAGCAAAACCCAGTCGACAGGGGTCCCACTCTGTCGACACTCAACTCACCCCGATCTCCTTGAGCATCATCCTAGATATTTTTTACCATGTCCAGCAACACCCACAGAGTGGATGAATTCTCACCTGAGATGTTCAAGGCAGGGCTGATGGAACCAAGTTTCCGTAGGAAGGAAGGGGACTATGGGAATCAACAATTCATTTGTCTATCTATTGTATCTAACCAGTTGTTTAATCAATTTCAGAACCATTCATCATCACTATTCAACATGTCGCATCATATAACAGAAATAATCATACTATTGCACAACATATCTATGAAGATAACATCATTCATAAGCAGTAAACATGGCATCATAGATCCATGTCGCGCATACTCACCATTGGATTGCAGAAAATAGAAAAAGACAAAAAAATATAACAGCAATTCAGATCAACCTCATCTCTTTGTATTAATTCTACGTAGTAATCACATATTCAAACGGACAACAATTTTAAATCTCAGCAGTAATTCAGACTGATGATCATAACCAAGCTCTTCTCTCACATTGATTACTGGATCCTCTGTTACATTCACAATTATTCATCTATTTATAGGCTTGCGCCTTTACATTCATGGTCCACTTCTAACTAACTCCTAATTGATTCTACCAACTAATGACCAATATCCGCAAGGTATGGTCCAAAAGTACATAAGTGACAAAGAATCAAATTAGTCTATCTTCCCCCTTATGCGTTATCCTTGTCTTGCTCGATTCCTTCTGATCTTGCGTAGCATCCGCAATGTTATGGGACTTACACCAACCCCTTTCCAACAGTTACGAATTCCCAAGAAAAAATGTCGCATCGTTTGTGAAGTGGTCCATTCGCGATCTATCTTCATTGGATTTACTTGTTGAGTTTTTGTTCTCTCTCTCTCGAAATCATAACTCCTTTGTTTATGTTCATTTTAACCCTGTCGTTGGTCAAAATTATTTTTATAATTTGGGTGTCGATAAGGATTTTGTGTTGTTTGTTTTATTACTGGATTAAATTATTGTTCCTTACATTGAATTTGTTTTCTTGAGATTCTAGATGCTTCCTTCTGTATTTTCTCTAATTTTTCCTTTAATAGATTGTTATTACTCTGTAACTTCTCGATTCTTTCTTCTTGCAACTTTTCTTTGTTTTTTTATTTCTTAAGTTGTTCCTTAAGCTCTTCATTACGTTTTTTAAGGTGGTGATTTTCTTCTTACTTCTCTAAGAAATTCCTCTGAAGTCTTCATTATCTTGCTTTGTCTTTTAGCTATTTTTCAATTGCTTGATTTTTGTAACTATTGTTTTGTTATGGTTTCTTAGTTGAAATAGTTCTTCAGTATTGCTTGATAACATATTATTTATTTTCATAAGTTCCAGCTTGTGCATATTTTTATTGGCATCATACTTATGTTGGATTTATTTCTTCCATTGTTGATGTATATATATCATTGATTCTTGATTTCCTAACTTTTCTTGGACTTCGCAATTTCTTCATCCTTGTCGTTTAGGAATGCGTTCAAATGTGTCAGTTCTTCTTCTGCCTTATTGTCATGAACTTCCTTCTTCATATCTTGGTTGTGTGGTTTTTTATTAAGATGTTTTTCATTTATTAAATCCTCAATCTGCACAAACAAATCTTCCATTTGTTTTGTCTGGTCAAAATATATTTTGGCTTTAAACTCCAATTGAAGATTCTATAAGTCAATTATCATTTATAATTTTTTAATTTCATTTTGACAACGCACTAATTCATCTTCTATTTTTTTATCTGAATACATGAACCATAATCCATGGTTAAAAATGGACTTATATTCTTATGAAAAAGGTTATATTTTCCTTTGATTATGCTTCTCCATCAATAATTTGGGCTTTGACCTCTTCTTTCCTTATTTCCTTCTTCTTCCTTTTTTACAATAGATGGTCTTCCTTGGCTTGATTTTTTCTTTGATTTTTTGTCTTCTTTCCTTTGATAATGGGTTAGATACAAAAAGTGGAATAAATTTAGGGTGCCCGCAAGAAGATACTACCCAATCATGATGCAATGGGAGCCCGCGAGTGGAAAAAAAAGGAACATGCACACACACTTAGATGCGTGCACGTGTTCCCGCTTCTACTATGTCGAACCTCCACGGCACATTAGGAGCGCATATGCGTCTCTAGGAATGCGCACGCATGTCTGTAAGGCCACCTCAACAGGGACGTGCACGCATGTCTTTAAGGCCACCTCAAAAGCGACGTGCATGTGTGTTTAGTGCGTACACGTGCACATCCCTGTGTTTTTTATAATAAAAAAACCGAAAGCGAATAGTTCATTTCCACTCACAAACCCACGTGCACACAACGGTATATAGTTGGAGTCATCTAGGAGCCCAAAACAAGCGTCTAAGAACCGAAAAAAGACACCCACGGCCATTGGAATAAGGTAGGTGGATTAATATTTGCATTTTCTTGTTTTTTTAATATTTTTCATTGTTTTTCAAATAAAATCTAAAATTAAAAAAATTGCAAATAAATTGAAATCAAATAAATATGATATTGCAGATACATTACCACTACCATAATGACAAATACCAATGAACCATCCCAACAAAGCAGTGAAGCGAACCAATCAAAGGACTCAATAAACCCTGAATTAAATGAAGAACTCGATGGTGAACCACTAGAAAACCCTGAAGTTGAATTTAGCGAACCACCAGAAAACCCTGAAGATGAATTACACAGGGATTTAAACCAGTTAAGGATATTGAGTGATGAACTGAAGGACGCCAGGGAACCCTCTCAGGTTTCCCTCGCCACATCACTACAAACATAATCGAGTCTATCAACATTATCCACAGTGAGATAACCAATTTGAGCCAATATAGGGCTCGAATGAGAGAACATTATTCCACTAGTATATCCAAAGAAGATGTAAAATACCCGAATATCACAAAAGCCCAATTTTGGAGCAAATTTATAAATATAAGAACAGGACAACCTCCAGATGTGAGGAAGAGGCGAGTTTGCATGGACTAGTGTATTTACCAGCCATAGAGAGAAAACTAGAGGAAGAGATGGTTCATGGTTTTTGATAGGCCTCCATGTAACAATGTCGACATCCCACAGTATATTTTCCTATAGGATTTGAAATTTGATTGTTGTTGTTTCAGATCCCAAGGGGAGGCAGTCGAAGCAGCCAGAAGGACCGAGCTTCCTCTAGCTCAAAGAAGAGGAAGATCGATTTTGGAGGTGCACCTGGGAGCTCCGAGGGTGGGAAGGAGGATTGAGAGACCCTCCTATGTACACTAGCCATGATGTGGCATTTTGGCATGAGTTTCCATATTTTGTATAGGGAATGAGTTGCCATATTTTGTATAGGGCACGCCTTTCCATTGTATAGACATTGGGAACGATGTTCCATTTTTCACTACTATTGTATATGATTGGAAATTTGTGTATATAAATATATCATTTTCACTTATTTATATTACTTTGCCTTTGATTACATATTTGCATACATTATGTCAAATGCAATAGTAGATTGCAGTTGATGTGCTTGCACTACTCATTGTTTGTGAAGTAATAAAGTCTGTATGTTCACAATAAAATGCATAAAAAGTTTAACACTGTAGGTCAGTTAACAAAAGAAATGTGCAACTGCATAAATGTATACAATAACAATGATAATTTTAAATACCAAATACCTGATCTTGTAAATCATAGTGCAAATAATTTTTCAATCTAGCAAATTTTCCCATGAAGTATTCCTCTTGCTACCAAATAATTTTATCAGTGTCTTTTTCTAGTTTTCCAAGCCTCCCTCACCCCTCAGCCCTTCCATTTGTTGTCTCATATTTTCATACCTAGCTTTGGCCTTGTTATTGCATACCTAAACCCTAAGGACCTAGACCTAACTAAACACCCAACCTAAAACCCTATCTTTCTACCCTTCCAAACCCTTCCTCCCTTCTCCATATCCTAACCTACTCGCTTACCTTTCCAACTCTCCTCTCTCATTTCCTAACCTTAATCTTGGAATCTCATACTCTTATCCTCAGTCTATAGGATCAAACCTTGGACCCCTTTCAAAACCCCTTATCTAGCCTTAGCATCCTTCCTAGAACTCTACAAGTTAAGCTCTCAAAAACCCTAGCTACCAACAACTCCTATATAAGAATCAATTCTAACTAAAGTTGGTCACTCATTCCACGAGTGTGTGAGATTGTTTCCTTATCTCTCCTCCACAACAAGCACACCAAGTAACCTTAGGGATTCTAAAATGCCACAATCCCTAGCCTTCTTCTTTCACAAAAGATACAAAGTTAAATACTTTCTTTGCTCCTCAAGGTGAATTTCATTAAGAATGTCATCTAGCCCTTTATTGAACCCTAACTCCTATTGAACCAACATACTAACACCTACCCTCTCCCTCCTCAACGTTACCTTCCTTTGTAATAGATACACAATACTAGAGGACTGTGTATATCATTGACATTTCCAACCATACATAAGAAGTTTTGACAGTGATCTACAAGTACATTTGCACTACAAAAATACCAAAAAGACCTCTAAAAAACATGTACAAGATACCATCTTTGTTGACGACTATCATATAGGTACTTATTGGCACTCTTGGCTTGACTGGAAATTACTGTTTGGGACTGTCATAGTAAAATTTATCTTGGCTGGAAAATACATTAGGTTTGACAGTCCCATTCATTGAACAAGTTGGAATTGACAATACTTGTAGTCCACTTGCATTTACCTAACAATTGTCTTCCTGATTGCAAACTTGAAATTGACATAGCTATTGCATCTTTACTTTGACTGGAAATAACATTTTGGGACCTTGGTTTTTAGTTCTATGTCTAAAATGTGTGAACCATATTTTTTAGGCTTGTGGTTTGTATTTCATGAAACCTAAGCTATGTTGTAGTACAGGTACATATCTTCTAGGGATATGGTCTACTAGTTTTTAGTTGAGTGAGACTAACAAATATAATGATATAAACCTAATGAGTTCATAAACCCTAGTTTGTAGCTCTATGTCTAAATTTGAGAACCCTAGTGATCCAGGAGGATATTGGTGGCCACCCACCTATACCACTTGGGACCCCACCATTGTTTCTTTCAGTTTTCCAATTTCCTTAATTGTAGCACAATTTACTATTTTTGGCAATTTTTAGGTCCTAAACTTCCGGAGCCGTTTTGAGGCCCTAAACGACGTTTTTTCGGCATCGAATGGTCTGGCTAATATGAGTCTGTTTTGGCATCAATATTTATTGTTTATGCTTTAGAGAGAATTTGAGGTAAAAAATGGGCCTCTTAAGAGATGTACTACACAAATATAAGATATATTAAAATATTATGAGTTAGGGGTTTTATGGGGTAGGTATATATGACAACTCACCTCCTACACTACTTTTTGTGCACAATATAGATAACCATGGTTGAGTTACTTTTCTAAATTGACTATAAATAAAATTAATAAAATAACTCTACAATGATGTGACAAAGATTCATTGTAAATTCCCAAAAAAATTATTGTCCTTTAGCATTTATTTGTCTTGAACTTGTAAATGAAATTAAACAAAAAAATTATTTTTAGGAGTTAATTTTTTAATTTATGTTGACTTTTTATATTTAGTACATTCCTCATCAATTTAATTTTAATGTGATTTAATTGAGATTTATTTACATGTAAAATTTTAACTATATTATTATAATATTTATTGCATTATTAGAATAAATTAATATCAAAATCATAAAAAAAAATTATGTGTTCATTTTATTGTAAATGAATGTTATAGTTAAATCTCTTATAGAAAATAATATAAGACTTAATTTATTCTTAAATAAATTATTAAAAGACATTTATACATTATGAAAATATGTCATATTAGTATATAAGATTTTAATGTATATTCTTTTTAGCAATAAAAAGTTATGTATATTGTTTTTTAGAAATAAAAAAGATACGAGTAATAATATATCCTATTAACTGAATAAGTCAACACTTGTGTATAAATTCTTTTAATTTATTAGTTGATTTTAATGTATACTAATTTTTAGCAACAAAAAAGTTGTGAATAAATAATATATCATATTAACCTAATAAGTGAATGGTGGACCAAAATAAATTATTAAAAAATATTTATACATTTTGAAAATATTTTTATAATATAAATACTTATCCAAGAAAATTATTTGCACTTCTTGCAACTAAAAAAATTATAAATAGAAAATATATATGTAAAAAATCAATGTTACTAATTTGTTAAAAAAATGCGTCATAATACACTTTTATACATTATGTTATAATTTCAAATTAAATATAAATGGCTTAATTAATTTTATTAATTTTTTAATCATTAAAATTTAAAATAGTTTTATTATTAAAACTAACAAGATAACCTTTATTATAATCATTATTATTAATTAATATTTAACAAGTTATAACAACATAATTTGCATATTATTCTATAAAATTAACTATTAAAAATTATAATAAGTTTTTTAGTCAAAAAAAATTATAATAAAGTTATAATCATATAAACATTTATCATATCAACATGTTGTTTTATACTTTCAAACATAATATAAATAAATGCATATGATTCTGTATATATATATATATATATATATATATATATATATATACAACTCATCCATAATTAACATACATCTTTCATATTAATATTATTCATGAATTTTATTTATTTTAAAAGTACAAAATTAATTATATATATATATTAGTTTGACATTATGATATTAAATAAAATTGAGTGAATATATAATTTAAAATTAAAAAACATGAAAATGACAATATATTATTCTATAAAAAAATGTGAAAAGACTTTTTTAGGAATCATGAGTACTTTACTTGAAAATGACAATAATATTATTTTATGAGAAAGTGAATTATGAGTACTCTACTTGAAAATAACAATAATATTATTTTATGAGAAAATGTGAAATGACTTTTATTGTGAGTACTTTACTTTATAACTTAAAAGTACTTGTACCACTACCTTGATTAACTATGGGTTTTCATCCACCATAGAAAATGTGACAAATAAGCATTCTTAACTCATACAATGCCACCTCAACCATGGGGGATGATGTCATATACTAAAATGTAATTGGTTGATATTTATAGTACATTTTGGTCCTTTTGAGGCCCATTTTTTACGTCAAATTCTCTCTAATGGATGTAGTCCTTGAAGAGATCTTTATAACGATGTATCATAAGCGTCAAACGAAGGTAGTATGCCAAATTTATGACCCCGAAAAATTGATGTACCAGGTTACCCAACGGGGCCCACATTCTGATGTTTCACCTCCCAGGGTTAGGTTTTTGGATGTGTAGGGTTTCCATTGTTTCTCAATAATATATAGGCCTTCGAGCCTCGTTGTAACACAAAGTTCAGAGGCATGTAGCCGCCACATCTCTTCTCAAAGATCAGCTACCAACACTCTAGCTAGTTTATTTCCATTATGTATGTAAACAAATTTCAATTCTTGATTAATGAAATGAAGTGTTATTTCCGTTGCATATTTTTTTCTATGGTTATTTTTGTATTATGTTGTGTTCATGCATAAATCCATATCACCTAGCTTTTAAGTTTGTGGTTTGTAGTTCAAGAAACCCTAGCTTTCTTGACATTTGTTCTTATAGATTAGGTATATATGTTCTAAGTTTATTTACATAAGTATATGGTCCTAGTTTGTAGATGTATGTGTAAATTTGTCATACTTATTTTTTAGGTTTGTGGTTTGTAGTTCATGAAACCCTAGTTTTTTTTCTATTTGTGCATGTAGCTTAGGTATATGGTTTAAGTATTTCTACATAATTGAGACTAACATAGCACATGATCTCTATGTATGTGAATTTCTACTTCATAAAACCCTAGTTTGTAAATATGTGTAAGTTTATAAACCCTAGTTTTTAGGTTTATGGTTTGTAGTTCGTGAAACCCTTGTTTTTTTGCTATTTTCTCTTGTAGCTTAGGTATATGGTCTAAGTGGTTCTACATAAGAGAGACTAAACTAACACATCATCTCTATGTATGGTAATTTTTTTCAATCCATGAAAGCCTAATTGGCTATGTACTTGTAATTCATGTATGAATTTTTACTTCTAATTCATACAATTATGTGTTTCTACTTGCAATTCATGAAACTCTAGTTTCTTTGTTGTAGTGTAGGTACATAGCTTCAAAGTATATGGTCTATTGGTTTTTAGGTAATGGCATTCCAGGAGACCAATGAATTCGACGGTTCGTTGATCTGGCCTCCGGTTGTCGAGTTATGTCAAGTTGAAAGTCGCATGAAAATGTCGTTCAAAGACACTAGGTGACTCTCAGTCCGGGAGTGAAAAACCAAATGGAGCAGCAAGATTGCATGATGTTGGCTCCAACAAATATGTATGGGAAATGTCGATATGGGAACACTACCAAGACTGGCATGGTGGAGGGTTTTGCAGAGTTGACCCACCAATGCAAGAGTTGCATTGAAGGAAACTGAGCAAAACCCTAGTTTACAAAACCGATGCATAATGAAGTCATTGGGCCATGAAAACGCAGTGAAGAGGGCCCCCTAAAGGCAATGGCATTCCAGGAGACAAACAGAGTCGAAGTTTCATCGATCTAGCCTTCGATTTCCAAGTTATGTCAAGTTGAAAGTCACATGAAAATGTCATTCAGGGACACTTGGTGACTCTCGGTCCGAGAGTGAAAAAAATGGAGCAGCAAGATTGCATGTCATTGGCTCCAGAAAATGTGTATGGGAAATGTTGATATGGGAACACTACCAAGAGTTGCACGGTGGATGGTTTTGCAAATTTGACCCACCAATGCTAGAGTTGCATTAAAGGAAATTGAGCAAAACCCTAGTTTACGAAACTGATGCACAATGAATTCACTGGGCCATGCAAACATAGTGGAGAGGCCCCCTAGAGTTAATGGCATGCCAAGAGACCACTGGATTCGACGATTCATCGATCCGACCCCTGGTTGTCGAGTTATGTCGAATTGAAAGTCGTATGAAAATGTGGTTTAGAGACACTTAGTGACTCTCAGTCTGGGAGCGAAAAACCAAACTAAGGAGAAACATTGAATGTCGTTGGCTCTGACAAGTGTGTATGGGAAATGATGATATGGGAACACTACCAATACTGGCATGGTGGATGGTTTTGTAGAGTTGACCCACCAATGCGAGAGTTGCATTGAAGGAAACTGAGCAAAACCCTAGTTTACAAAACCGATGCACAATGAAGTCACTGGGCCATGAAAACATGGTGGAGAAGGATTCCTAGAGGTACTGGCATTCCAGGAGACGAACGAAGTCAATGGTTCATCAATATAACCTCCGATTGTTGAGTTATGTCGAGTTGAATGTCGCATGAAAATGTCATTCAGGGACACTTGGTGACTCTCGATCCAGGAGCGAAGAAACAAATGGAGCATAAAGATTGCATGTCGTTGGCTCCAGAAATTGTGTATGGGAGATGCCGATATGTGAACACTACCAAGACTAGCACAGTGGATGGTTTTTCAAAGTTGACCCACCAATGCGAGACCTTCATTGAAGGAAACTGAGAAAAACCCTAGTTTACGAAACCAACGCACAATGAAGTCATTGGGCCACGCAAACATGGTGGAGAGCTCCCCCTAGAGGTAATGGAATTCTAGGAGACCAACAGAGTCAACGGTTCATTGATCCGACCTCCAGTTGTCAAGTTATGTCGATTTGAAAGTCGCATGAAAATTTCATTCAGGGACATTTGGTGAGTCTCAGTCCAGGAGCGAAAAACCAAATGGAGCAGCAAAATTGCATGTCATTGGCTCTAAAAAGTGTGTATGGGAAATGCCAATATGGGAACACTACAAATATTGGCACAATGGAGAGTTTTGCAAAGTTGACCCACCAATGCAAGAGTTTCATTGAAGTAAACTAAGCAAAACCATAGTTTACGAAATCGATGCACAATGAAGTCAATGGTCCATGCAAACATGGTGGACACTATCCATCATGTGGCATTTTGGCATGAGATTTCATTCTTTGTATAGGGAATGAGTTGCCATTGTATAGACATTGGGAACAATGTCCCATTTTTCCAAAAAGTGTATATGATTGGAGTCATTTTTCTTATGAATAGATTATACACAATAACAAAGTGGACCTCTCTAGTGTAATATATTCACCCTCAACCACCATCGAGCCAATATGAAATTCATTTCCTTCATCATCAATCAATGATCCGTTCAGGATTTGCTTACCTCGAATGCATTGTGCCAACCAATAATATGTGCCCCATTCGTTAACTTTCGGGGCAACAACTGCATATATGTGTCTTGGCTATACAAGATCTGAGATATGGTGGTAGTTTGTCGAAATCGTTGACTAGACCTCCTCTAAGTGGGTTGTTTCAACAACTACACATGGGTCTACTGCAAGTGACACACAATCCCAATCATAAATCCAATCCATGCATTCACATTCATCCCATTTACCACTGCTACAAGGGCTGTAAAATAAAGCAAGTTTCCGCGTCCATATTTCAAATAGGGTGTTGTTTGAGCTTTGAACCGAATAAATCCATGTGTTCCTTATACTGTGCCGCAACTATAGGAACGAGATTGATCTATGTCAACCACTTGCCAAAAAATCTTGACTTCCCTTCCTACCCCTGCTGATGAATGTTGCACTTTAGTTCAATCTGATATTGTTGCAGAGCACCATTGAACTATGGGTTCTACATCTTTGATATGGGGTTTTCTGGTAAACCTCGTCTCCTCCCTTCGTAGTGCGATCTTGATGCATGCACTGACCCTGTCATGCTCACCTTTGTTGTGCCCGGCCTCAAAGTAGTTCCATATATGCGGCACATTGTAAGTCTTATGCAACGTACTCATCCATTAGAAGACTTGGACATTTTTGAACTGGCCTGCACAAACATCTGACCATATCCAATGTTGATCCATCTGTATATCTCCCTCCTTTAGCTGATCATATAAAATTCAAAAACAATGTTGAACATAGTGCAGATCATGGCATATCTCATCACTTATGTAAAATTTTGTCTCCTTATGTATTATCATGTTGTTAATGTTCCTCTCAGGTCCATGCCTATACGTAATATGTACCATGATGCTAACTTGGTCGGAATGGTAGCATTGACTCTGAATTTCATTTTTTGGCTGAAGGGTGTAGTTTTCTGCAAAATCAACAATTGACAATATGGTCCCAATGGGAAAGTTGTCCCTGCATTTTCTGTACTGCTCATCCTTCCATCACGCTACATGCACATGCTGAACATACTGTTTGGTATTCTTGTGAAAATCCATAAAAAAAATCACATACTCGTACCTATTTCCATGAAAACAAGGGTCATATTAGAATGTGACCTTTAAAGAATGTATATGTATATACTGAACGTGTAAGAGGAAAAACATGCAATAATCATTTTCACCTGTGAATTCACCAATGAAATCTTTTTACTTTCCTTCGCACTATCAAATTGATAGGTTACATACTTGAAGCTCTGCATTTCCACGATCATACTGGCAAATTGATGCTCATCGCTTCCATGAATGCAACGTTTCAAAAGAGAAAAACCATTGCACCTGGAACAATTCCCATATAGACATGATTTTCCATGGTATTTTTGTCCTTCATGCCTTGGACACATGATGTTGTCGATAAAATCTCTTGATGCATTCGATGGTATTACAGATTCATTGCAGCCCTGCTCAATGTTAGTATGCAAATCACAAAATATATGTTTATACGTGTCATAAAAATATTCATATTCTACATGGTATCTACAACAGCATGTGTTTCGATCAATGCATATACGAATGTACCATGGTTTACATTTTTCAAAGGACCTTTGGCCCAGGTTCAATTGTGTGTGCTCATTCCTAAATATCTCACAGAGTTTAGCTTGTGTCTTGTCAAGGAAGCATTTGACATGGGGTTCACACCCAGTAGAACCTTTTCTCAGCCTTAGCACATCTCTTTGGTTAGATGAAGGTCTGGTATGATCATGCTAGAACTTTTGTACTAAGTGCTTAATAGCTTCAATTAGCTTCATATCTCGACGAGGCAACCTACCGGCAAAAGCCCAACAATATTTTCCACCTGGAGTCTCAATGTTTTCTCTTATAACAAAGTAATTCTTAACATTTTTCTATTTAATTTAAGTATGTGAGAAGTGTGTGACAGGACGCGATGTTGTTGTCTGGACTTGCTTACAACTGATTCTGATAACACGCGATGATCTGCACAAAGATATTTGGTACGATATGTCTTCCCAATCGCATTAAAAGAAGATTGGAGATTTCTAACAATATGATGGTTAGCCTCTGAACTTATAACCATCTTTATGCCCAAAATTCTCCTAATTACAACTAAACAATTTGACTTTAACAAACATAGTAATAATTGACATTTACATGCATCACCTTTGGATTCAAAATATTCCTTCATTAATTTGCTACATTTCCAATCGATAGTACATTTGGGAAACTTACCTTCAAGGCCTGCAGACAACTTTCATCCACATGGATACGTCTAGGAGTCCTTTTTCTTGCACTAGACAGTCGAGGTAGGGAAGGTGGACATGAGATACGAATCTCAGAGCTTCTTTGTTGTGGTGCTTCATTCATATGTTGGTCCATATTGGGAGTGTACTCGACATGGTTGTGGTCTTCTTGGAGAGATTGAAAATTAATCATTGCTCCTACGTCCAACGCTTGAAACTCAATGTCTCTCAATAAGACCACAACCGCTTGGTTGGAGACTGTGTTGATGTTGGAATTTGAGTTGGGTCCGTTGGACGCAACCGCTTCACCTGTGGTTCTGAACTAGAGGTTGTTCTGTCATCAACTATGTTAGGATCAGTTGCAGTATCAATGGAAATGTCTGGACCATGTCTCACTCTGTCCATTTCCAACCTGGCCTTTTCTCTTACCTCATTTTCCTTTTCAATGGGCATATTCCTTCTAGTTTTTCTTACTTGATTACATGAGTTGCCCATATCCAAAAGTCTCTTTATCAAAAATATGAGTTCTACCCCTGCATAAGAAGCAAAAAATAAGGTATTAGTTACATTATACAAGAAACATGTCGTGTTCCAACATAATTAACTAAATCACAGATATGTTAGTATGGTAATTATTGGCATTGATACATAAACGTTGATTAAAGGTTGTTCTTTATGTTCGAACTAAAGTTTCATTTCTATAATCTATTTGAGTCAAGTAAAGAGAGTCAAGTTTCCAGGTATTATGACTATAGTATTATGACTTCCTTTGTGTTCAAAAAGTAGTGGAATTCACAAGAAGATGAGTGAAATATTCTTCATTTCCAACACCTTCGGATGAGATGACATTACACGTAATATGCCACATTAGTTGTGAGGGAAGACACAAGTTCGTGTTTGGATTTATTGGGAATAAATTGAATAAATTACACTCATTAAGTTACACTAACTAAAGGGAACAAATTGAATAATTACACAATGAGGAGGTTTCAAATCCCTCGAAGGCACGATAAATCATTGAGGTAGAGGCATCCATGTCAAGCTCAAAGGAATGTTATGATAAATGTAGCATGAAGACGAGAGCATGGACAAGTTGATGAACTATTCAATATGGACCCTCTCCCATGATTGCTTCCAAGGCTTTTATACAAATTGAAGAGTCTCAAGAGAGATCCTCATCTATGCCATCCTTGTGGGAAATAAAAATATATTCATGTGCAAATCATTATCGGTCTACATTGCATACTTCATCCTATATAGCGAATATGGACAACTTGGTGAACTATTCAATATGGACCCTCTCCCATGATTGCTTCAAAGGTTTTTTTCAAATTGAAGAGTCTCAAGAGATAACTTCATCTATGCCATCATTGCATGAAATAAAAATATATTCATGTGCAAATAATTATTGGTATACATTGCATACTTCATCTTGTATAGAGAATATGGACAACCTAGTGAACTATTCAATATGGACCCTCTCCCATGATTGCTTCAAAGGTTTTTTTTCAAAATGAAGAGTCTCAAGAGATAACTTCATCTAATCCATCATTTTGTGAAATCAAAATATATTCATGTGCAAATCATTATTAGTTAACATTGCATACTTCATCTTGTATGCATAATATGAGACTTCTTTAGATGTGAAGTTGGGAATTCTTCTTGTGAAATTAATTGGTATCTATGAGAGAGATATTGCTATAATAATATGATAAAACATAAATCGATGAAATGATCTCAAATCTTGTGAATGAAAACAATTATTTACAATTCACCGTACCTATTCAAAATGATCTCTTCTTGCAATGAAAACTTGTAGTTTGAATGTATCCACTAAATTCCAAGACCATTGAAGATGTTTGTTAGATTCCAAGAGTGATCTTCTATCCAATATATCAAAGAGTGTCCAATTGATTATTGAGTGTGAGACAAATTGCAAAGTTTAGGAGCACAAAACACACGAACAGTGGTAGAAAACCCATGAAAATTGGTAGCAAACCCGGGAAGGAAGATATCTTTTTTTAACTAGCAACAGGAGTGTGCACGTGTGTCTAGGAGTGCGCATGAATGTCTAGAAGTGCGCACATGTGTATAGGAGTATGCACGCATGTCTACGCATATGTTCATAAACACGCATGGGCACTTTTTCCTAACATTTACAGCATTAACTCACTAACATTTATCCCATTTAATGACTAATATTCTTCAGCAATGCCTTGTTATTCACACATGTATGAGTATTTTTACAATATAGTCTTCACTGGTACTTTCTTCTTAGGCCCATGGGTTCCATTATGAGGTCTTAGTATCCTTACCTATGGATAGTGGAGGGTAAGGGAGGCCTCCAACACTGACCAAGGATGGGTGTCAAGGTTTAACAAAGGTTCAGTGGCGACCATGGTCAATAACACATGGCCCTAAGCCCTAGCGCGATAGTAGCGACAGTGGTGACCATGGTCACGATAGTAGCGAAAGTGGTGACCATTGTCAATAACACATGACCTTAATCCCTTGGTCAATAACAGATAGATGGCACGCCAGTAGCTGTCAAAAATTTATATCATTACTGAAAAGCATACAATGGATTCGCTCACCCTATACATGGTCATTTGAGGTACAACATGTTGATCATTATGGGAAAGGATGGGTGATGTGTTATATGTGTGTGTGTGTGTGTGTGTGAGAGAGAGAGAGAGAGAGGCGAGGAGGGTTAATGAGAGATATAGAGAGTGGGAGGGGGTTAGAGCAACATCATTTGGGCTTTAGGCTATAAATGAGGTAGCATGACATGTTCTATGTGTGTGTGTGTGTGTGTGTGTGTGTGTGTGTGAGAGAGAGAGAGAGAGAGAGAGAGAGAGAGAGAGAGAGAGTAGAGAGATGGAGAACGGGGGGGGTAGAGCAAGATCATTAGGGCCTTAGATGAGAAACACCACTTCTAAGGCTCAATCACCATGAGAAACCACTCTAATGTGTAAGACATCATGATATTGTTGAACGTGCTAATGTGTATGAGCCTTCAAAAAGTCCTTGAACCAACACATGAGCCCCTTGTACGAGTTCTTGTGGGTCTTAAAATGGGATATGGGTGTCATGAGTAGGTTTTTATGAACTACAGAGACAGAAGCTTTACCAAATAATGATAGAGAGTGAAATGGCAGAGGATGGTTAGAGAAAGGGGGGGAAGGTGAGAGAGAGAGAGAGAGAGAGATTGATAGAGAGAGAGAGAGAGAGAGAGAGAGAG
>LPNX010154752.1:568577-634079 GCA_001517045.1 Pseudotsuga menziesii
ATTAATATCCTTGCTGAAATACATATAATGGATTCTCTCACCCTCTCCATGGTGGCTTGAGGTACAAGTTGGTTTAACGTTGTGGGCAAGGTAGGGTGACATGTTTTGTGTGTGTGTGAATGACTAAGAGAGAGAGGTGGCTCATCGTCATAGTCATCGTGATCATCATCAACATCATGTTTCGTCATCATCGTCGTGGTCATCATCGTCGTCGTCTTCGTCGCCTTAATCATCATCATCATCATCATAATCATCGTCATCATATTCATAGTCAACATGATCATCATGATCCTCATCAGCATCATCATCATCATCATCCTCATCATCATCATCATAATCATTATCATAGTCATCATCATCCTCATCATCGTAATCATCATCATCATCATCATCATTGTTCATCATCATCATCATCATCATCATCCTCATCAGCATCATCATCATCATCATCATCATCATTGTTCATCATCATCATCATCATCCTAGTCATCATCATCATAGTCATCATCCTCGTCGTCGTCGTCGTCGTCGTCATGGTCATCATCATCAACATCGTCGTCGTCATCGTCGTCGTCGTCGTCATCATCATTGTCATCGTCATCATCGTCGTCGTCGTTCATCATCATTGTTCATCATCGTCGTCATCGTCGTCATCATCATCATCATCATCATCGTTCATCATCATCATCATCGTTATCATCATCCTCATAGTCATCGTCGTCGTCGTCGTTGTCATCATCCTCCTCGATGTCGCCGTCGTCGTCATCATCAACATAATCATCATCATCATCATCATTGTTCATCATCATCATCGTCGTCATCATCAACATAATCATCATCATCATCATCATTGTTCATCATCATCATCGTCGTCATCATCATCATCGCCATCATCACCATCATAGTCATTATAATCATCCTCATCATCATCATCATCATCGTCATCATCCTCATCATCATCATCACCATCATCACCATCATCCCCATCATCATCACCATCATCATCATCATCACCATCATAGTCATCATCATAGTCATCATCATCCTCATCATCATAATCATCGTCATCATAGTCAAAGTATTCGTGATCATCAACATCATCAACATCATCATTGTCATCATCATCGTCATCATAATCATCATCATCATAGTCATCATCCTCATCATCATCATCATCATCATAGTCGTCGTCGTCGTCATCATCATTGTTCATCATCATCGTCATGGTCATCATCATCATGGTCATCATCATCATCATCATCCTCATCATCGTAATCATCATGATCATCAACACAATCATCATCATCATAGTCATCATCATCATCGTCCTCGACATCATCGTCCTCGACATCATCATCATCATCATCACCATCATTGTTCATCATCATCATCATCATAGTCATCATCCTCATCATCATCATCATCAACAACATCATCATTGTCCACCATCATCGTCATGGTCATCATCATCGTCATCGCCATCGTCATCATCATCATCCTCATCATCGTAGTCATCATCATCATCATCATCATAATCGTCATCATCATAGTCATAGTCATTGTGATCATCGTCGTCGTCATTGTCATCATCCTCATTGTTCATCACCATCATCATTCTCCTCCTCCTCATCATCATCATCATCATTGTTCGTTATCATCACCATCGTCGTCATCATCATCATCATCATCATCATTCTCATCATCGTCATCATCATCGTCATGGTCATCATCATTGTCATCATCATAATCGTCGTCGTCGTCATCCTCATCATCATCATCGTCGTCGTCGTCGTCGTCATCATCATAGTCATCATCCTCATCATCATCATCCTCATCATTCTCATAATCATCATCATGGTCACCATCGTTATGGTCATCGTCGTCGTCGGTGTTGTCGTCGTCATCATCGTCGTCGTCGTCGTCATCATCATCATCCTCATCCTCATCCTCATCATCCTTGTCATCATCACCATCATCATCCTCATCATCACCATCATCATCATCATCATCCTCATCATCGTCGTCATCATCACCATCATCCTCGTCATCATCATCTGCAACATCATCATCATCATCATCATCACCATCATAGTCATCATCATCCTCATCGTTGTAATCATAATCATCTTCATCATAGTCAAAGTATTCGTGATCATCAGCATCATCGTCATCGTTGTCGTCATCATCATCATCATAGTCATCATAGTCATCATCATCATCGTCATCATCATCATCATCATCATCATCATCATCATCATAGTCATCATTGTTCATCGTCATGGTCATCATCGTTGTGGTCACCATCATCATCATCATCGTCATTGTTGTTGTCATCATCATCATCATCATCATCATCATCATCATCATTGTCATCATCCTCATTTTCATCATCCTCGTCCTCATTGTTCATCATCATCATCATCGTCATCCTCATCATCAGCATCATCACCACCATCGTCATCATCATCGTCAACATTATTTTTCATCATCATCATCATCATCATTGTCAAAATTTTAGATACGGTGACGTGTTCTGTGTGTATGTGAGAGACAGAGAGAGAGAGAGAGAGGTAGGGTGGCGTGTTATTTGTATGTGTGTGTGTGTGTGTGTGTGTGTGAGAGAGAGAGAGAGAGAGAGAGAGAGAGAGAGAATTAGAGAGAGAAATTGTGTGTGGGTGAGAGAGAGAGACTGTGTGAGAGACGGAGATACTACAGGGTTAGATGGGGGAAAAGAGAGAGAGCGAGAGATAGGGATGGAGGGTTAGGGAGAGACATGGAGAAAGGGAAAGAGCGTAAGGAAAATAGGGGAGGAGGAGGATTACAATTAGGGAGAGGGGGGGTTGAGATGCTTGAAAATGAAAACAAAGCAAAATTTCAAATACTAAACATATGTGCGCACGCGTGTTTAACGTGTATGCACTCAGAAGTGTGATCGCGTTTTCAGTGCATACGCATTAATTTTTTAAACTACACGCATGAACGTTTGTAGCGTGTATGCGTTGCTTTACATTTTGAATTTTGGCGGGAACCTTTTTTCCAACCTACGTGGTGGATGACTTGGCTACTTTGGTTTTAGGTTCAGGTTTCCAAATCAAGTGGTTTAGACTGTCTTATGACAGAAAACATGTTTTGTACCACTTCTCATATTTCATGCATGATTTTGCATATGCCACGCTTGTCCACTGCTAATGAAAATTCACACACTTGTGTAACTCTGTCTGTAGATTCTGAATATGTAATTTTTATTTAAATCTATTATTTTTTTATTTTTTATTTAATTTTAAATGGACTAACGTCAATCTAACACAAAAAGTAGGTTATTTGCTTCGGCTATAACTTTTGATTGGCTCACCTATTTAGAAAATGGAAAAGAACCCACACAAGAAGACACAAAGACCTACATCCAAAAAAAAATCTATCACTCATTGACTATGTTAAGACCAAGATGTCGTGGACCAATGCTTGACCTTGTCATTTTAAGGTGTCACTGACTTCCTTAATTTTAAAATATATGTATATAACACAAATAAATATGGAAAAATAACGCTACACTAGACACACATGTTATCTACAACTCTATATAATTTTTTTCACAAAATTCCACGATTTGCATACCAAACGCGTGGACCAACGCAAACATATTCACTATTTGTTGGAAAAAAAATAACATACCAACCTTAGAAGAACCTCGTTTTGGGGGATTTATACTTAGTTTCCATAAATAAAAGTTATATATTCCGGAAGGTAATCCGATTGTTATGTTTCATATTCTTACACCGTATTCCAAAAAGTTGTGTAGGTACCTCTAATATTGGTTTTGACATTTTAGAAGTCCATTACAACGAACACGTTATAAGTGACCAACATTAGCTTGCACCAACCCTTTAATGCGGTCTTCTCCTTGAAAAGATTTTTTTTTTTACTTGAATTTCTCTCCGCTTCTCCAACGATATATGGTCTTCTATTTTGGGGGGTAAAAGGTAGATACTAAAAGTGTAATAATATTCAATATGACTTAAATAATCGCCTTTTAACCTTTTAGTATTTCTTCTCCTTCTTTTTACCAAAATAAATTTTTTTTCAAAATAATGCAATAAGAATAATAATTAGTATATAGCTTTAATAATATTTTTTGGAAAGAAAAAAATATATAATAATAACATATTATTATTATTATTATTTGAATTATTGAGGATTAGGGTTTTATACCCTAAGTAAGGCGTGATGGAGAATGGAATGGGGTGTTGACCGAGCTTGGAGTGACGTGTGGCCTGGACATAGGAGTGGATGGGAGGGATGAGGTGTGTTGAGGAGGACGCTTAGTGAGGAAGGAGAAAGAGGTTGGGACTCGCAGGCTAAGAGAGGACGCGGGATTTGGAGCTAAGCGAATGGGCAGGCGTGAGATGGAAGGAGGGTGCCGGAGGTGCAGGCAGGAGAAATGGCAGGGTGTGGGAAGGTGCGACGGATAGGGAAGAGGGAGCAGGTGTAGGGAGACACACGCAGATCAATGGGGAATGAAGGGAGTTAAGGCGAGGAAGAAACGTGAACGCACATGGAAGGAGAGAGTGAGGGCGCGTGAAGCAATGCGTGGGAATGGGCAGAAGTGAGGAAGGATGGTGGAGAAATAGTTATGCAAATGTGGAGAGGGGTGGCTCTGCAGGGAAGGACAGGAGGTCGGGTGTGTGTGGGAGGGGTGCGGGAGAAGACTAGGGATGAGCGAAGGAAGAAGGGGACTGTAAAGGCCGCATGGGAGGTTCATAGGAAGAACAAGGATGGAAGAGTGGGAGAGAAACAGAGAGGTAAGTGGGATTGCACTCCTAGGGAGCGAAAATTGAGGATACAGATAAAGATATTGAATCCACTTTTTGGTAATGAATATGAATTAGCAGAACTTGTCTTGCTTGATAAAGAGATTTCTTGTTATGTCCATGAATATTCATTCTATAATATAATAGGAGTAATATGAAATATAACTTGTGAGCTTTACTGGTTATGCCCTATACACCGCCTTTGGGCAACCCTTTAAACTGTATCGTCAAATTGATTTTCGACAGAATAAGGAAAACATATCGGGAGAAATTGTGACCATAGAATATGATCCTAATCGAAGTGCATACATTTGCAAGGTGCACTACAAGAATGGCGATAAGATGTATATTTTGCATCCCAGAGGGGTCATGATTGGAAATACTATTCTTTCTGGTCCAAAAGCTCCTAGTCAAAGAACTAATTGAGAAAAACTCTGATATGATGGCCAAAGGTCGGATCAGGTAATGAGGATTTGATACAACTGAAACGATAAAAAATGTTTTTTACCAGAATAACGAGGGTAAATAACATAAATTCTCAATAAAATAATTGAATATATGATACTTTACAAATGTATAAACGCCCATATATATATATTTACTAGAATGACACAAGGTGACTCTTCATAAAGAGTTATAAGATTTAATAATTACTATTATTTTAATTACCATTCATTAATATTAATATACGGATGATATTATATATATTTATTATGTTATTATTTAATATTATTATGTTGTATTTTTTTCTATAACATGTTAACATTAATGTTGTTAATATTACATTAATGTTGATATTAAACATTAATGTTGACATTATTAAAAGTGTTGTCATTGTTGTCCACTATGATCTGGGATACTTTGTGATCCATAGTTGATAGTGTACGATCATAAGCCCTCAAATTTGTATTGGATAAGGATCCATAGTTGAAGTCTTTTTTTTTTTTTGATTAGAGATTATTTAAGGATTAGTTGGTATTGAAACTTTTTTGCAATGTAAAAGTCTGAGATCTCAAAGCCTTTTTCGTATATCTAGAGACGACTCTTATGTAACTTTGATTCATTTTTTAACAACAAATTTTTTTTTTCCTCTTGAAAAAAAAAGTTGATAAATTTTTTTTATGTGTGGTTCACAAACCCTAAGGGAGTTGCTATCAATGCATAGCCACCTAAGGATTTGACCCCTAGACCTTCTACTCACAACTTAGAACACTCAACCACTTGAGCTAACCCATCGGACTTAAAATGTAAAGAGGACGTGGAGGTGGCCTTTGATCCACTTATGTGTCCACGGGTCATGAGATCATTTAATACAATCTCTTTAGATAGAACCACGTGTTCAACCACTACCTCAAGGTGCCCCTATGGCTCCAGGTAAGGCCTTCATTGGAATTGAACCTTGCCCACTAGTGAAAAACTCATCGCTCTTCATCAATGGATCCAACCCCTTTGGTCTTATCTTATAGGAGGACATGGGGGTGGGATTTGATCCACTTATGTGTCCACAGGTCACGAGATCATTTAATACAATCTATCTGGGTGGAACCACACGTTCGACCACTACCTCAAGGTGCCCCCATGGCTCTAAGTAAGACCCTCATTGTAATTAAACCTTACCCACTGGTGAAAAACTCGTCGCTCTTCACCAATGGATCCAACTTCTTTAGGCTATATATATATAAACTTCTCGTATTAAATATTATAATTAATATTAAACTTTAATTTTTATATTAAATATTAAATTATTACTTAAATATAAATTTCAAAGATATTTTTGAATTATTATATAGCACATTTTTAAATAGGAATTAGTTGAGGGGTTTTTAATTGAGATTTAAAAAATGAAAATTATTTGAAAGTCAAAAGTTAAAAATGAATTGAAAACCAACTTAAAAAGTATGACATTTTGGATTGAAGAGGAAGTTAGATATTGTCATTACAATATTACAATTGGAGCGACATCATTTACGATTATTTAATTTTTTTTAATCGCTTATGAGTATCATTGTAGCAGTGCGATCTCCAAGCCTTTTGGAGGTTGAAAAATGATGTCTTGTTTTGAAGATTGGATTGTAGTTACGGTTGGCCGGCTGTACAGTGTCATTGCAATCTTACCATTAAGGCAAAATTAACATTTTTGTTTTAAAATTTTAGATTATGCGTATCATTGGAATAGTGTGATCTGTATGCTTTTTCTTAGGTTGGAACAAAATTAAGTGGTCCATTGTGATTATAAGTACTTATCGACTATTTTATATATGATTATGCTAATTATCCACTATTTTATATGTGACTATGCTAATTAAAATAGATGAACAATAAATTAAAATAGATAAATAATAAAATACTTAGGCTTTTAACTTGGGTATGTATATACTATTTAGTATACATTGATATATTAAAAAATGGGAAAAAATATTTTTTTTAAATAAAAAAACATAACTCAAATGAAATGGAATATCAAGCAAAGGACTTCCGTTAGTCAATTGTATCCTAGAGATATAGCACTAAATTCGCATACATTAAGAATTGGAAAAACTATTTTTTAGAATTAAGAACATAACTCTGTTTTATTAAAATGAAATGGAATTTCAAGTAAAGGACTTTTATTAGTCAATTAGATTCGAAATGGAGTTTTAAGTAAAGGACTTTTATTAGTCAATTATATTGGAGAGATATAGAATCCTTCACTTTAAAAATTGTTTAAATGAAATAAAAATTATGCTATCAAACCCAGTGATATTTAAATTGTAATGGTTATAAACATTTAAAAATTCAATCCAAGGTAAACCTACTATTCATTTTTTCTTCATAGAAAAACACTTACAACTTTTAAGATTTATAACAATGTATTTGCTGTTCTCATATCATATTTTCCTTTATATTGTTTAATTCTTATAACGATATCTCCGACATGGAAATCTCTCATGTTGGTTAAGTCAATATATATGTTCAAACATTAGTGCATTAGATATATCCCTAACTCTCCCACATCCACTTACAATGCATATTCTCCATTAATATAAGACAAATAAAAATGAGGATTTAAAATAAAATTGTTAAGAATGACTTTTCCTCACCAATCGAGTGTGATGTAGACATTAATATTATAGATGAATCAAAAGCCAACCTCTTTGTAGTAGACATGCTGCTTCATTGCCCCTTTTATATTAGCATGAATTGAGTAACTTAGATTTTTTTTGGATGATTTAAAGAGATTTGCATTTTAATATTTTTAATTAATTTATTGATCAATTAAAATAAGGAAGAAAAAAGTTAAAAAAAATAGAGAATCTTTATGCAATAAAAAAAACTTTATGTGATAAAAAAATGCTTAAATAATTAATGAAATAAGAGTTATTTTTTAATTAAATATTAAATTAAATAAGGATTATTTTTTAATCCTTAAAATATATTAGGAATATTAATAGATATATTGAACAATAAAATGATTTAGAGAAGTACTTTTAATATCTAGTGAAATCAAAAAGTATTTTTAATATCTAATCAATAAAGAATTATCTTTCCATATCTAATACAATTAAGAATATTTCTTAATATTCCATGAATACAAAATTTATAATATAATTAAAAAATAGGGCTTTTTTCTCAAAACACTTGGACTCCATGAGAGATAACAAAAACGTTGCTGGTGCAAAAGTTGATGGAACATCAAATGGAGCCTAAATAACTCCTAACAAATCCATAAATTAACAAAACAATTCCTTGGGGTTATTTTGATAGAGCTAGTAAAGGAGAACCACTTGGGGGAGCACGAGAATTAACAAAACAATTCATTGGGGTTATTTTGATAGAGCTAGTAAAGGAGAACCACTTGGGGGAGCAGGAGGAGTGGTGTGTCTCAATAAAGGGAAAAAAATAGAAATTACATTTGCATCAGGACTAGCCTCAAATAACAAGCTAGAAATAACAAGGTAGAATTAAGGGCACTTTGGGCAGTTCTAAAGCCACTATAAGGCTAGCTATGAATAAACAGATGAAGAATTTAAAATGGTCATAGATTAGGAAACGAAAAAAATGCAGATCAACCCTCCCCACCTCCAACACTTAAACAGATGAAGAATTTAAAATGGTCATAGATTAGGAAACGAAAAAAATGCAGATCAACCCTCCCCACCTCCAACACTTAAAAGCAATCAGGAAACAGATAGTAGCTTTTGAAATGATTTCTTTCAACCACATTTACACGGAGTTAAATACAAAAGCCGATAAACTTTCAAAAGCCTCACTTGCACTCTCTCTAGGTCTAATGAAGGTAAAGGAGATAAACAAAACATCAAAGAAGATAAAAGAGAATGATTCAAATTTATTTTGTGAAAAATCAAAAAGCCTTATACTATGTGCAAAAAACGAAAGCGTTATACTATGTAAAAAAAACTAAAGCGTTATACTATGTAAAAAAAACGAAAGCGTTATACTATGAAAAAAAACGAAAGCTAATCATGGTTATTTTGTTATGTAGATTAATCATGGTTATTTTATTATGTATGCTCATTGATATCACTTTAAGTTTATATAAACAGAATAAAAAGATAAAAGAAATTTTTTTCATCACAAAATATATATATATATATATATTCCACATTATAAAAAACTTATTTAAATAAACAACATCAAATCAATAAAATTAAATATAAAAATATATATAATTTTATTACAAACCAAAGAATAGTATAATAAATCATAAATTTCTATAATAAAATAATTCCAAATCCGTTCTTCGTGAACTCACTTTCAATGTCCCAAAGGAAATGAAAACAAAACAAGAATACGTGTCATTGGGTAATTCACAATATTCCACCATGTGCTTTTATAAAGTGTGTGCTTAGAAGTTAGAAGATCCTTCATAAGCGTAAAGAGAGTCATCAATGATCATATAAGCTTAGGGTTTTACTCGAATCCGGGTTTACATTTAAGCTTTTACTCGAATCCGGAGCAGCTGGTTTTCTCGTGCGGGCTGCCGCCGGTGTTACACTATTTGTTTTCAATTACCGTGTCGTCTGTTTCAACTTCCATGGATTCTTTTGCCTCCTCCAACGGCTGTATCCTTCGAAGAAATTGCCTTAAAAATAAAAACCCCATCATTAGTTGCAGAAACAGTACTGGTAGATTCTAATTTGCAATTTTTTTCATTTTCTTCCATAGGTTGAGGTGGATGTTGAGGTTCAGATTCAACGTCTGAAACTTTAATGACAGGTTCTAAATCGTTATGTTTTTCTTGATCTTCCATATGTTGAGGCTGAGCATTTGATCCTCGGCCGGTTTCATTACCCTTGCCATTATTATCTTCCATAAGTTGAAGTTGAGGTTGGGATATAATGGCTTCTGATTCTTTGATAGTATTTTTGTCGTGATCTTGAACTTCAAACGACTGGATCTTTTGCTTCAAATACTGGACCTCAGAGCATAGCGCGTGAATGACCTCGTTTTTTTCATGGACAAGATTTTCGAGAGACATCAATTCCTGCTCATTGTGTTCAAATTTTCCCTCCGCGAATCTTCTGAATTGAGAATATTCCATCTGCACGGCGGCCTTTTCTTTCTGCAGACGGAGAATCATAGACAGAGCTTCGTCTGATGCGACCGCAGTAGCTTGTCTCTCTTCCTGGAGATCCAACTGCAGTTTCTCGTTAGCTCGTTGTAGCTCGTCAAGTGACTCCGTCAATGAATTAATCAACGAATTCGAAATCTTCTTCACTTCAATGTCAGTTGTTCCTCCTGATCTCCCATTTTGATCCAAATCTGCTACATTCGATCCGAGTACGGCAATGGCCGTTTTTAGGTTTCTTAGCAGTTGATCGCGTCCCATTATCAGCCCCTTACGCAGCACCTGCGCCATCGTCCTTCATATAACGACTTCATTCTGAGCATTTTGCTAAGTAATACAATACAAATAAAGAAAAAACCTTACCAAAAGAATTTTTGAAGTCGAAACGAAACTGTTTCGACGTGTCGATTGGCGAGCCTCGGGCATCCCGAACAAATTCTGTTCTCACTCACAAATGTTAGAATCTATAGCCTGCTGAGTTTATCGTTCAAAACTGTATTACTGTTGGTAAAGTTTTAGATAAGAGACCTATTTTACTTAAACATTATTTAACGAAGTTTTTAAAAGTTGTAATCTAATTTTTAAGTTATTAAATTAATGAAAAAAGTTATTTATGTTTTATATTATTAATAGATTATGATGATGATAATTAAAATTTATTAACATTAATTTTGGTTGTGAAACTTCTAAAAAACAATTTTGATGAGATAAAATGTTAGATAAGAATAAAGGATTTTTCATTTTTTTGATACTTATAGTTTTTCAAAGCTTACAAATTTTTGGATTTAGAATAAATGGATAATTTTGATTTTAAGATTAGGATTAATGAACTCCTTATAATATCTTAATTTTCTAAATTATTCTCTAAATTTTTATCACATCAAATCTTCTTTTTCATTTAGAAATAATAATAATTTTAATATTATCTATGCAAAGTAACATTTTCATCAATTCATTTTGGAAATTATATCCTCTTCAATAAATATAATTAATTAAAAATAATATTTTTTCATTTAATTTAGATTTTAAATTGTTGAAAAAGCTATTTATGTTTTATGCACTTAATGAATTATATTAACATACATAAATAAATCCAACAAATCCAATAAATATAAATAATAATAATAATGTTTTTTCATCAACTTAAACTATATATATTATAATAAATAATATTTTTTCTTAAATTATATATATATATATACCAAGTTTTTATGTATATTGATATGGTAATGAAATTGTAATAACAAAATTATAAAATATGAATTGTTTTATTAATAATGTATTTCATATCGAGATTAATCCTCGATCAAAAGAGATAGTTGGATATGATGGTATTTTACATTTTGAGGAAAGACTTGTTGATCTTGTCATTGATAAAAGAATGGTCTCTCATTTATAGACTTTTGTTTTTTAGGGTTTGTCGTATGTTGATATGAAGTATGTAGATTAGATGGTATAATCTCTAATTCGCTTTGATATTATGGGTCAAAGGGATGGAGAGCGAGAGAGAGAGCGAGGGTTTGTTTGGCGAGCAGGGGCTTGTTTGCAGCGCGCTGGGTAGAGTTCTCTCGGGCTTCAGACAAGATCGTGCTGGTCTGTGCGCTCCTTCGAGGTACTGATTGTTTCATTAACCCTTTTCTCTTAGCCAGTACATTTTTGTTTAGGCTCTTGGATGATAAAGACTCCTGTTATTATGCTCTGTCATTCTTTTTTCTTCCGGGGGATTTCGGGAGTGTTTTGTTAAACCCATTTTCGGTTTGCGTTATTGTTGGGTTATACTTTTCAGTGGTTCTTGGATTGCTTGGCCGGACCTTTATCTATGGCATTCTTCTTCTGGTTTTTAACTTGGGTTTGTTGAAGTGCTTGACTTTTCCTTTAGCCAATACCGGCAACTAGAGTCCCTCCTCATAACCAAGGACTAGTACCAACCAGTTTAAAAGAAGTGGGAAGTAACAATTTCATTGTCATTTTCGTCGATATTGGATTTGGTCTTGCCTCTGTGTATGATAGCTTCAGTCTTCTGTGTTCTGCCACCTTTTTTGGACGTCACCTGGGTGGTGACTCACTTTCCCCTGTAGTGGAAAGTTGGTCGTCCTCGTATAGTTGACTAGTCCTTTCAATTAAGACTATCGGGATAATGCATTATTAGGGTTTGTCTGTGTTTTGTTGTCTCTTGGTCAGAAAACCTAAGTGATAATGATGAGGGTTCATGCATGTAACCCTTTCTTCTCGACTCGGTCTCTTTAACCAGGGTTAGCCTTTCGGCGTTTTGAGCTTTTTTGGTTGTTCTGACTTTGGTTTTGGGCTGGTACTTGTTTTATGGGTTTGGTTTTTACACTCGCCGCAAGCATTGGCTATTATTTGAATAGAGTGCGTTTGTTAGCATTAGCCTCGGTACTTTGTGAGGGTACCAACCCGACAAGAGGGTTTCAAGATGATTTCAATCCTCTTTTGATATCCGCTCTCCTTTCGGCATCTGTTTCGTTTTGGATTGTTTAATTTTCCCCGTCGTGGCTTTCTGAATTAAGCCCTCCACTTGCGAATTAGCCTCATTATTTGAGGGTGCTTTCGTTAGCACTGGTAGCGGATTGTTATTTTAGATTTATACGTTTTGGGATTGAGCCCTCATTGGATTCCGATTTTGAGGGTTTTGAGGCGCTATTAGTCCTCCTTTGGTTATTGTTCTCTTATCAATATCTGTTTCTTTTTGGCATACTGTTGATTGTTTAATTTGCCTCGTTGTGGCTTTCTGCATTAAGCCCTCTTCTTGCGACTCAGCCTCTTTATTTGGGGTGTATTAGTTGGCTCTGGAAGCGGATTGTTTTAGATCTATGCGTTTTGGGATTGAGCCCTCTTTGGATTCTGAATTTGTGGGTTTCGAGGCGATCTTAGTCCTCTTTTGGTTACTGTTCTCTTTTCAGTCTCTGTTAATTTAGGGAATACTGTCGATTATTTCCCAGATTGGTCTTTCTGGGCAGTCTTCGGATATTCTTGGGGTTTGACAGTCTTTCTATTTTTCGTGGACTGAACATTTCAGAACCGGTCTTGATATTTGTTGTCTGCTTTTATATTATTACTTTTCGCCTTCCATTTCTGATGCTTTTTTCACTTTGGGATCGATCTCGGACGATCTACTATTGGTTGAGGCTTAGTTCCGTTTCTGGTGGGATTACTGTCGATTGCTTCCCTGTCTTTTTGCCCACATTTCCTTAATTTCTCATTCTGGTCAGTATTTGATTTTTTCTTAGGGTTTGACTGTCTTTCTATTTCTGGACTGAACCTTTCTAAGCCGGTCTTGATTTGTTGTTTGCTTTAAGCTTATGGTATTTATTGCCCTCCATCACTAATGATTATGTCTCTCTGGGATTGATCTTGGTTGATCTTCTATTGATTGAATTTAGTTCTGTTTATCGACTGATATCTGGAAAGTTATTTCCTTGAGCTCGATGGGGGAGATCCATATTGGGTCTCCCGACCTGAGAGGGGACCATGGTATAGCACAATTCCAGAGGCGTAGAAAAGCAAAGGCCTACAAGACTTTGGAAGGGAAACTACGATATGTGGTTGGTCGGGATATTTTTATGGACAGGGTGGAAGCTTTGAGTCATCGTGCTTTAATTGGTAGGCTGGAATATGTTTCCATTGAAAAAAAAGACTGGTTTAATTGGGCTTCTGAGTTCTGGAAACCATTTTTATCCTATGTTCCAGCTATCAGCTTGTTGGTTCGAGGCTGGATAGTATTTGTCTTCTTAGAGGACTCGCATGCCTTCGAGGTTCTGAGCCACTTATGGAGAGTGGGTAATGGTTCGTTAGTGCTAGATTGTTGGCATGTTAACTTTGATCCTGCTAGGGAAAGAGTTAAAAAATGTCATCTGTGGGCAATTCTCCTAGGGCTTCCTTTTCCGCTCTGGAATCGATCACTATTGGAAGGAGTTGGTAATACTATAGGTCGGTTTGTGGCTTTAGAGGATGATTTCATGAACTCCTATGATAAAAGGAAGGCGAAAATTCTTGTTGAAATAGATATAACAAAAGGCCTTCCAGCTGAAGTTGAGATTCTATGTCATGAGAGATTGTTTATTCAACGTTTGGATTTCCAAGGCATTCCCTTTAGATGCAGTGTGTGTCGGGAGACAGGCCATTTGCGTAGGGCCTATCCTTCCTTCTGTCATAGGCCGGTTAATCGCTCTTTGACTGATTCCTTTGTTAATTCCCCAAAAAATTCGCCCTCAGCGGATTGTGCTACTCCGGTCCAAAATGTCCCACCTTCTGGTCTGCTGAATAATGCTATATATTTATATGGGGAAGTGTCAAACCTTGATTTAGCCTTGATTGACTCAGTGATTAGCAGCAAAAAAGCTTCTTTGCCTTCGAAAAATATTCCTTCCAGTATCCCTCCAAGGGAGCCAGATCGTTTGGATTCTCCTAAGATTGATTCTTTGATTCAGGAGCCTTCCCCTTCAGCCTTTGCTCCCTCAACTCCAATTCTCTCTGGAGTCTCTAATCTTACCCCGATAAAAGTTGTCCCTTCCCCGAACCCTTCAATTGTTGTTCCTCTGTTTTATGAGGCCGATTTCCCTCCTCTATCCTCTTATGGCCAGCCAAGGCCCAGTCTTCAGGTTCGCCTTCCCTTAGCCCCGCAACTTCCCCTTCCTTTGCCGATCCTTCTTTGCAAAAATATTTAAGTATTTTCTCAGATAAGATGCCTCTTTCCCCTTCAGTTCTTCCACTTGACTCAATTCGCTTTGAGAATGTCACTATTAGGTGAAAGAAAAAGCCCTCAAAGCGCCCTCCAGATTCTTCTGATTCAATTCAGGCTCCTTATACTCCTCTTTCTAAGATATTAAAAGCAGTAGAGCAGTCCATTTCATCTCCTTCCCACCGGGTCCTTAGAGCTTCGACCCCTGATCTTTCGGGTTCTTAATGTGTATCCTTTCTTTGAACGTTCGTGGCTTGGGGGGTCTGGCCAAGCAAAAAAGCCTCAGACATTTGTTGTTTACTCTCTCTCCTGATATTGTTCTATTTCAAGAAACAATGACTAGTCCTTATCCTGCTTTATTTGCCTTTTCTAAACTTTGCCCGGGTTGGGAATTTTGTGCCCTTAGCTCTAAGGGTCTTTCTGGAGGCATTCTTTCAGGCTGGAATCCAAAAACTATTAAATGCAAAGCCTTTCATACTACTATTGGTATTCTGCTAAATGCTTCGATCTGGGATTCTTCCCTCAATCTTTCAATCATAAACTGCTATGGTCCTTACCTCAATCAGGACTTCTTCTGGAATGCTATGGCTTCGGGTGGTCTTCTATCTCTTCCAAATCTTATTTTAGCCGGAGATCTTAATCTGACTATGAATGTCTCTGAGGCCTGGGGATCCAAAGCGCAACCTGACCCTTTGGGTCCTTTTTTTCCAAACTTTTCTCTGACCATCATTTAGTGGATGTGGCTTCTCCCAATGCTGGTCCTACATGGAGGAATGGAAGGATAGGGGAAGATGGTATTTCAAAAAGATTGGATTGTTATTTAGTATCTAACCAGCTTGTCTGTATGCTTACAAAATACCAAGTTTGGGCTCACATATGTGGGATATCTGACCATTTCCCTGTGGTTCTTGAATGGTCTGATATACATAATCAATGTGCATATCCCTTTAAATTTAACCATTCTTGGTTAGACAATGAAGATTTTATTCATATGGTTCGTTCTGAATGGCCCCGTATTCTTTCAAATCCTTCTTTGGATGCTATGCAGGATCTCCATAATAGACTTAGAATTCTGAAGGCAAAAGTTAAGTCCTGGACTAAGGTTGAAACTTTAAAATTGAAAGACAAATCTATTGCATTGGAAAAGGAAATAAACTCTATTCTCCTGTCCACTCATTCAGCAATTTTAAATCAAGAGCAACAACTCAAATTGAATTCTCTTAAAAAAGATCTTCAAAAGCTGATTGATCATGAAATAATTTCTGCAAGAATTCAAAGCAGAATTACATGGGCTCAAAAAGGGGATGCTAATACTAACTTTTTTCATGCTGTGGCTTCAGCTCACAAAAATCATAATGCTATTTGGAGTCTTAAAGATGATTTGGGAAATTGGGTCTTTGATGATCAAACTTTAAAAACCCTGGGTATTCAATATTTTAAGACCATGTTTGAAGATGATAAACTGACGAATCTGGAATCCCAGTTGAAGGTTATTCATCTCTTTCCCTCTTATATTAGTCTAGAGGATAAGGAATCTTTTTATAGCCCTGTTATTTTGATGGAAGTGGAAAAGGCTCTACATCTCTTTAAAAAAGATAAGGCTCCTGGACCGAATGGTTGGCCAGTTGAGTTCTTTCTGTTCTTTTTTTATCTTTTGGGCCCTCTCCTAGTTGAGGTGGTGGAATCAGCTAGAACCATGGGTAGAGTGGTCCCTGCTCTAAACTCTACTTTCCTAGCTCTCATCCCGAAGACAGACCTGCCTGTATCCTTTGCTGACTATCGGCCTATATCCCTTTGTAATCTCTGCTATAATTTGATCTCCAAAGTTGCAGCTTTAAGGCTTAAGCCCTTTCTGGATTCTTCCATCTCTCCTCAACAATTTGGCTTTTTAAATAATCGGTTGATCCATGAACCTATAGCCATTACTCAAGAAGTTTTGCATACTGTTAATTCCAGAAACAAATGTGCCCTTATCCTCAAGCTGGACTTATCTAAGGCCTTTGACAGAGTTAACTGGACCTTTATCCGTCTTCTACTTATCCAGATTGGGGTCCCACTTGTTGGAGTAAATTGGATCCTAGGTTGCATCACTTCAGCTAACTTTGTGGTTCTTGTTAATGGATCTTCTTCCTCATTCTTTCCTGCCTCGCGGGGTATTAGGCAGGGTTGCCCTTTATCCCCCCTCTTGTTCATTATGGTTATAGAAGGGCTTAGTATTTTGATTGAGGATGCGAAACGGAATGGGAAGATTAAGGGCATAAAAGTTTCTTCTAAGCTTTCGCTCACCCATTTACTATTTGTAGATGATGTGATTTTATTTGGACTGGGCTCTTTTGAGGAATGGTTGGCCTTTAAAGCCATTCTAGATACCTTCTGTGAGGCCTCAGAAATAAGTATTAATGTGAACAAATCCTGTTTTCTCCAAAATGGTATGGAGGAGGAAAATCTCCAAAGAATTACAGGTATTCTCCCTTTTAGGACTGATGATCTTCGGAAAGGTTTTCGTTATCGGGGCTACTTCCTGAAACCTTTTGGTTATTTGATAAAAGATTGGCTCTGGTTGGTTTCGAAATTTGAAAAGAAAATTTCTCATTGGACAAACAGACTCCTCTCCTTAGGAGGTCGACTTGTCCTTATTCGTGCTGTTCTTTCAAGCATACTAGTCTACTAGATGGCATTGGTTCCGATTCCTTCCTCAATCCTAGACAAACTCAGGAAGGTGATTTATTCCTTTCTTTGGGGATCTTCTTCTAGGACTAAAAAATATCATCTAACAGACTGGCATCTTTTGGCTAAGCCCACTTCTCACGGTGGCTGGGGTATAAAACATCTCCCTAGCTTTAGTTTTTCCTTGAGAATGAAATCTTTCTGGTTGGCAGTAAACAGCAAGGGCATTTGGAATATTCTTATTACTGTAAAATATCTGAAAAATAAACCTTTACACCTTTGGCTCAGGGAAAAAAACTTCATTTCCAACAATGCCTCAATCATTTGGAAGGGCTTCATTGCTACTTTGGCTTGGATCGGTAAGGGAATTATTTGGCAAGTTGGAAATGGAGAATCCATTTGCCTGGGAGCAGACCCAATTGTGGGTATGGGATCCTCTTTTACCCTGCCTATAGGATTGCGAGATTATTTAGAGGATTATGGTATTTGTTCTTTAGCTCAAGCTCGCAATCAAACTCCTAATGCCACAGGTTACTGGTTCTCTGCGGATGAACTTGATCTTATTGGGGATTGGAAAACTAGCTGGGAAAACTATATAAGAGGCCTGGAATTTGGCCATATACGGCTCTCTGATCAAGATATTTTATCCTGGTCTCATAATAAGTATACAGGGCCGTTATCTGCTGCTGAAGGTTATTCCTGTGTAATCTCTGATAGCTGTTCTGAAATAAATGACAAAGTCCTGAAAATGTTATGGACTGTGACTATTCCTCTAAAAATAAAATGCTTTATCTGGTTATTGATATATCAAAAAATATTAACCTGGGAGCAATTGCAGTCTAGAGGCATCAATGGGCCCAGTCGATGTGTCCTTTGTGAAGGTAACCTGGAAAATATTCAACATCTTTTCTTCTACTGTCCTTTTTCTGCCCGTATTTACACTCATTTTGAGGTTAAATTCAACTGCTCTTTTCCCATTTCCAGCTCTGTTCATACCTTTCTGGGCCAATGGTTCTCTCGTACTGCGAGTTCTGATCCTTACTGCTACTTACCTCTGTTTACTTTTTGGGGAATCTGGCTCTTAAGAAATCTCTGCTTATTTGAAAATAAGAAACCAGCCCTCTCTGCATTGATTGCCAGAATTGATGGCTTGGTAAATACTTTCCCTGTGCCTTTGAAAATTCATAAAGCCCGCAATATTGGCCCTGAACCGTTAAAATGTTTTCCATGTGGTTTTTTCGATGGAGCGACTGCAGAGAATATAGGAGGCTCGGGTTATGTGATTTTTATCAATGATTCTCATTACTTTAGCTTTTCAATGCACTGTGGGAGCAGCTCGAATACAAGAGCAGAGTTATTGGCTTGTTGGGGAATTCTTAGAGTCAGTTTATTGATGGGTATTCCTTTGGAGCTAATTTATGGAGACTCCATGGTTATTATCTCTTGGCTTAACAGAAATTCTGCACTTGATGTTCCATCTCTGATGCACTGGTGTTGCGACATAAGACTTATGCTTCAAAAGGACCCGCTGGTGATCTTTAAACATACATATCGTGAGCATAATTCGCTGGCAGATGCGCTCTCCAAACAAGGCCTGAAATTGGATAAGGGAATTGTTTCTTTTTCAAAAACTATGGATGGTTTGATTGTGAATCAAGGCAATCTCAATCTCTTTTAGCTTAGCTGATTATTTCTTTTATTCAGCTTGGTTTTAGCAGTTGACTGAATATCACTTTCTGTTCTTGTTGAGTTCTTCTTAGCCAGCATATATTTGCTCTGATTGTATGTTTGAAGTTCATCTTCGATATTTCTCAGTACTTGCTGACCTGATTTATCAGGGATGATGAGAAAAGTCTGCTTCGATCAGACTTTTTATTTTTTATTCTGCTGTTATGTATTGTCACTTATACTTATATGTGTAGGATCTGGATTGGCAGCTGTTATGTATTGTCACTTATCTTATAGGTGATAGACTTGGATTGGCAGAAATGCTGATATGTAAATGATGTCTTTTGATTCACATGAATAACAAAGGCTGGTATTTTTTTCCTCTAAAAAAAAGAAGTATGTAGATTAGATATTTATGATAGTAGTTAGTCAATTAATATAGTTTCTCTTTCTAGAGTTTAATTTGAAAATATTTAATTATTTAAAAAAAAATGTTTAACCAAAATTGTTTTTGTGAACAAAAATATTATAACTTTAATTTTATTTTAAATAATTAATTTTTTTTAACTTAAAAAATAAATTATTATTTTTACAATTTAAATTATAAATTATTTTGTTAATTTTAAATAAATATTAAAAATATTATTATTAATTTTATTTACTATTCAAAATTATTTTGAAAAAAATTAAAATGAAATTGTAATATTGATATCTAAAATAGTCAGTGTATGCTCTTACAAAGAGTTCATACATAAACTCCTCCAATGCTATGTCATTTTTTAAATAGTTAAAAAAAAAATTAAATAGTTAAAATTAAAGTCTTTTTTTAAATGATATTGAAATTTATATATGTGTTATTTTTTTTTTTAATAAAAAAATAATTTTTTTATATTTTAAGAAATAGTATGAAATTTTATATATATAATTGTTAATGATTATTTATTAAAACAAAGACGTCAAATTTTCAATTGATATGTTAAATTTCAGTATTGTGATGTATGACAAAGTGGGTGAGTAAAAATGTGTATAATATATTGTTGGAAACTCTATGTATAAATAATATTTTTTTATTAAAGAATGAGATAAAGAGTTTTTAAAAATTTTAAAAGGCCTTTTAGAAAATGAAATCTAAATATCACTTATAAACTTATAAATAAGATATTCATTATAAGAATATAAAAAAACATCTTTGAGTTATTTTTATCAATTGGTAAAGTATAACAAAGGTGTCAAATGGATGTAGCTTGGGTGGTTGGGAGGAATGAATGTTACCCTCCCCACCCAGGTTCTACTCTTGTAAGTGACATGTTGCTCTTGTGGAGCCCTTTGTAATAAATGTTGTGGTTGATGAGCTGACCATACCTTGATTCAATTTGAATATCAGGTATTGGAATTTTCCGTGGAGTAGCCCTCTAACAAATGGTGAACCACATTTTTAAAAAAAAGTATAACAAAGGCATTACATAACTCTTATGTCTCCCTGCCCTCCTCAAACCTCCCAACTAGTCTTTCATGGTGTTTTTATCTAGCATGATTCCCAATCTGGAGTTCCCCAGTTTGGCATATTCTCTACCTTATGTTGCTCGTTGACATGCATATTCATCCCTTCGTTGCTAGATTTTGTGTGTGTGTGGTAAGGCAAGTACCTATCTCCATCATCTTGTTCTATATGAAAACCCTAGTTGCTATCAATTTCCTCCTCAAACACCGGCGCACCCAACATGAAGGAAAATACTTCAATCGGTGACACACCTTATATGAAGAAAAAGTGTGTCGGTGATGCACCTTGCATGAAGGAAAAGTGTATCACTGACACAACTTACACACCTTGTCCAAAGGAAAAGTGTGTCGATGGCACTCCTTGTCTTAAGGAAAATAGCATTGGTGACACACCTTGTCCAAATGAAAGTTCAACGGTCACTATTCACTTAGTGTTTTTACTGACACACCCTTCTGACTCCCTATGCTAGCTATACAACCTATGTCACTAAGTTAAAGGACCATATCTTCTATCAGATCTCCAGATCCAGTTTGATTGAGAAAATAGTCATAAGAATATGGATATTACCAGCACAAGCACCTCAAGTTTGAAGATGATCTCTAGACCTGTATTGACCAGTACCAACTATGAGTTTTGTCATATCAAGATGAAGACGTTTCTCCAACTCAAAAAATGTTGGGATGCTGAAACTGAGTTCAAAGAGCCTGATCAAATGCTCTAGCCACAATGAGTAATGCCCAGAAGAATGTCATATAATCTTGTCTAGACCAAGATCTCACAGCCAAATGGTTGATCCAAAGTTGCATCAAGCAGTCCATTTTCCCGTGGATCTCAGGAGCTACCAGCACACGTCAAGCTTGGAATCTACTTGCATTCGCCTACAAGGGAACATACCGAGTAAAAATGGTAAGATTGCAAACTCTTCGCCTTCAGTTTGAAAGCTTGAAAATGAAGGAAATAGAAAATGTAGATCAGTTTATGACTAGGGTTTCGGACGTTGTAACCCAATTTCAAACCTATGGAGAACCTATAGAATAGAAGGTAGTTGTTCAGAAGATTCTAAGGTGTCTCGCCAAGAAAATTTCTATGGTAATGACTTCCATAGAAGAAGCAAATTATTTGGCTCAGTTTACCTTAGAAGAATTGACGAGATCCCTTCTATCTAATGAAGCTCCACTCAATCAAACAGAAAAGTCGTTGAAAAATGTGTTCAACACCCAAACTTCCCTCAACAAAGCTCAAGGTAGAGGAAGAAGATGATGAGGGTATCCTCATTCAGAGGATACAACCAGTCGTGAACATTTAGATCACTCAGAGCACTCTCATAACTCTCAAGGTTAGAGGGGGAGAGGCAAAAGATGGACCAATAAGTCCTTTATTCAGTGTAACTACTGCAAGAAGTACGGCCACTATGAACCAAAATTCAGAAAGAAGCAAGAAAACCATAACAGTGGAAGAGCCAATGTCTCTAAAGAAGAAGGAGCCTCATCATAGATTATGTTCATCTCCTATCAAGCAACTGAAGAACAATGTAGCTCATATTTATGGCTACTATATAGAAGTTGCAGCAATCATATGACAGGTAATAAGTCACGTTTCTCTAGTTTGGATTCCTCTATTGTCATGAATATCAAGCTAGGAGATTACTTTCTGGTCCCAGCAACAGGCAAAGGTATTATTCTTATATTTAAAAATAAAAACTAAAAGAAGTTTATTCATGAGATTTTCTATGTACCACATCTTAATGCCAATCTAATCAGTATAGGTCAATTACTTCAGAACAAGTGTGATGTTCAATTTTATGATCTACATATTGTGCCATTTATGATAAATCCCCTGGTAGGAGACTCATAGCTAAAGTTGAAATGACCAAGAATGGAATATTTTCTCTCATCCTCAAAAGTGGAAACCTTCCACAATATGTAGCTCATATTGTCTCTAGTCTAGATGAAATCTGGTTATGGCACTGTAGATTCGGTCATATTCCCTTCAAGAGTCTCAATCTTCTACACAAACAGTTCATTGTCAAGGGGTTTCCAGTTATACATGAGCAATCTAGCTCCTGTGAGAATTGTATCATTGGGAAACATCAAAGGGACAACTTCCCCATTTCCACATATTGATCCAAAGAACATATTGAGATAGTTAATACAGACCTCTGTGGACCCATGCAAATGCAATCCATAGGAGGTAGCTTTTATTTTCTGACATTTATTGATGATTTTAGAAGGAAAATATGGGTTTATTTCCTCAAGAAAAAACCAGATACCTTCTCCACGTTCAAAGAGTTCAAGGCCCTAACAAAGAAGCAATTTGACGAGTTCATTAAAGTGCTCAGGTCATATGGTGTAGGTGAATATGATTCACATGAATTTACAAATCTCTGCAAAGCAGCATGGCATCCAGAGATAATTCACCACCAGATACACTCCACAACAGAATGGAGTTGCTGAACAAAATAACGGTACCATCATGAACATGGCTTGTAGCATGTTGTCACACAAGAAACTATCAGCAGAGTATTGGGATAAATTTGTTGCATGCTCTATCTATTTTATCAACAGAACACTCACAACGAGTGTCTAGTACAAGATTCCTGAAGAAGCATGGAGTGGCAAAAATACTAGTGTTGCACATATAAGGGTTTTTTGTTCTGTTACATTTGCTAATGTACCTGATGAAATTAGAAGAAACTTGGATAAGAAGAGTGAGAGTTGTATTTTCAATGGTTACAGTGAACATAACAAGGATTACAACTTGTATAATCATATCACCAAAAAGATTGTGGTGAGCAGAGATGTGAAGTTCCTTGAAGACAAATGTTAGAGTGATCCTTCATATATAAAACAACAAGAAAGTTCAGATCTGACAGATCTACCTCTCATACTTTCAAGATTGGAAGTATAGTAGCAAGAAGAAACACTAGCAGAAAATCTATCTCAAAATCAGAAAACCAGAAATTTGAGGGAGTTATATGAGCATGCTCTTGTTATTGATGAGCGACTTCAGTGTGATCTGTTTTCATGTCATCCCACAACTTTTGATGAAGCAGTAAAAGATGCACCGTAGGTATAAGAAATGAATGAAGAGATTGATGCTATTGAGAAGAATCGGATTTGGGATCTTGTTGATATCCCTACAGAAAAATCCAACAATGGAGTCAAATGGGTCTATAAGACCAAATTGAATGAAAAGGGGAGCTTGAAAAGCACAAGGAAAGGTTGGTTGCTAAAGGATATGCACAGAAGTATGGTGTATATTATGATGAAACCTTTTCTCCTATAGCAAGGATGGATACCATCAGAGTTGTACTTTCCATTGCAGCACAAAATCAGTGGCATGTTTATCAAATGGACGTAAAATTCACCTTTCTCAATGGTGTTATTGAATAAGACATTTATGTAGACTAGGCACCTAGATGTATTGTCAAAGGTCATGAATACAAAGTGTTTAAGATGAAAAAGGCCTTGTATAGTCTAAAACAAGATCCATGATCTTGGTACAGTAGGATTGACTCATATCTCATCAACAATAGGTTCAACAGAAGTAGCAATAAGCCCACTCGGTATGTAAAATAGATCGGCAAGGTAAAATGTTGATTGTATGAATTTATGTTAATGACATGATTTACATTGGTAATTTGATGCTTGAAAAATTCAAGACAATCATGAAAAAGGAATATGAGATGACTGATCTAGGTCTGATCAAGTACTTCCTTGGTCTGGAAGTTACTCAAACTGATCAAGATATTTTCATTTGTCAACATATGTATACTACTGATGTCTTACAGAGATTCAGAATGGATAAATGCAAACCAGTAGAGACCCCCATTTCTCTAGGCACCAAGTTAAAAAAGAATGATGATGAACCAGCAGTAAATTCTACACTCTATAAAAGAATGGTAGGAAGTTTAATGTACATGACAGCAACTAGACTTGATCTGATGTATGTTGTCAATCTTATTTCCATATTTATGGAGTCTCCCAAATATTCTGATTGGAAATTTGGAAGAGAATTCTAAGATATGTTGTAAGCACACTTGGATATGGCCTTCGGTACACTCATTCATCAAACAATACTCTCACAGGGTACATTGATAGTTACTTTGCAGGTAGTTTTGATAATAGGAAAAGCACATATGATTATGTTTTCCATTTTTGGCACAAATATTATATCACGGGCATCTCATAAGCATACCATTGTAAACATGTCTTCTACAGAAGCAGAGAATGTAGCAGCTACCATGACAGCTTATCGTGTATTGTGTCTAAGAAGACTGTTAAATTATATGGGCCATATTGAACATGATCCAATTTCTATTTTATGTGATAATATCTCTGTAATATAGTTGTCCAAACATAATGTATTTCATAGAAAAGGAAAACACATTGACACTCTCTATCATTTCATTCATAAGTTAGTCAATGATGGACAAATTTCTTTACAATTTTGTGGCTCTAAGGAGCAGTTGGATGATATGTTCACCAAACCATTGGGAACAACTTCATTTGAATATCAGGAAGAGCACTTACGCATTGACATTGTTGAAGATATTTTACCAGTTGATATTAAGGGTGTGTGTTAATAATAGTAATATCAACAGTCACTTGAGCATTTATTAGTTAGTTAGTTAAGTAGTTGTTTGACCATTTCTTGTCCATAGTATTTCCTAACCCATGGTATTTTCCCATGGCTTTGTTGTTATGTAGTCCTATATATGCTATTGCTTAATAATGAGAAGGAAATGAATATGCCACTTGTGTGTTCAGTCTTTTACTATTTCTCTTATAACTTTAACAGTTTTGAAATTGGTTTTGTCTTTTCTCTGTATTTTATAGATTGTGGGTATATTAGAGGTTAATAGATGAACACAAATATCTTCTATAATAGTGTAATAGATTTGGTTTGTGTCGTGAGATTTGGTTTTCATTAATAGATTTGTTTTGTATCATTAGGTTCACGTGTAATCAACTATTTATGGATGTTGATTTAGAAATAGGAGAAAATTAACTCGACAAAGTTGTATTGCTACCATTTGTTCGAAATAAAGCCATTTTCTAATATTGTATTATTGTAAAGATTGTATTGTTCTAGAGATTGTATTGTGTGGAGAAACATAAACCTCTATTTTCTATGATAGATATTGTAACTATAGATTGAAGGTTATCATTATCATAATTCTCTATAGTGTGTTTGTAGTACTTGTTTATTATATATTGTAAATCCTTTGAAGATGCATTTTCAAAGACATCATGGAAGAAAGAAGTTCAGATGTAGGGGAGTAGACAAAATCTCAATGATCGTCACTGTGTTCGTTAATCTCAATGATCTTCATTGTGTTTGTTGCGTAAAATATGGACATGAGCCAAAGACGTGCATAATTCCTTGGGAGAATATCAAAGAGAATCATGACTAGAAGAAAAGTGAAAATGCTCCTGATGTGAGTAAACCTCCTAAATTCATTCATTTCATTGATGCACATTGTAATACTGTATAAATGAAGCTCTATTCAATACTTCATTTGCTTCTTGGAGAGATATATGGTTGATTGAAACTGGTGCAACCTCCAAGATGATCTCTATAAAATAGTTTTTTGAAGAACTACATGATAATGTAGATGGGTTAGTGTATTTTGCAAATAAGTCCATCCTCAAACCCAAGGGAAATTGCTCGATCATGCTCAAACTTCTTGGATTCACTATTTTTTTATCCATAATGTTCTCTATCTTCTAGAGTTGTATAGAATCGTGTTGTACGTGGTGCACATTAACTAGCAAGGTCATTCCATCCACATGTTTGATGGCATAGTAGAGATAAGGAGGTCCACTGAAAATTAGGTTGTCATGACCGGATGCAAAGATGGGAAGTTATTGAAGTTGAAAGGGATATCTATAAGAGCTCAAAATTTTGCATGCCTTTTCAACATGAAGAGGGTACCTTGTCTTCCAATCTTTTATCGCATGCTAGAAATGGGCACATTAACTATAAAAATCTCCTATTTTCGAAAAAGAATTAGGTTTATGGTTTTACCACCAATCCAAAGAAGCTGAAACAATGTGATTCTTGTATTCTTTGAAAACATAGTAAGCAACCTTTCCCTTATTCAAATTTCAAAGCATGTAGAAAACTAGAGTTGATACACTCTAGCTTGTGTGGCCCAATACCTATTTTTTTTGCAAATGATAACAAATATTCCATGAATTTTATCAATGATTACACCACGATGTGTTGGGTGTATTAGTTGAAAGATAAATCTCAAGCCTTTGAAAGATTTAAAATCTTTCATGTATGGATTAAAAATGAAGCACAATTGTAGATTGGTGCCTTTCATACTGACAATGGAGGAGAATACACATCAAATGAATTTGAATCCTATATTAGACAACATAGGATTAAGAATCAAACAATTATTCCATACAAAAATGGATAGAACGGTGTAAAAGAAAGAATGAAAGAATGACACTTTTGAATATGGTCCATTCCATGATGTTTTTCAAGAATGTAAAGTTGATATTTTGGGTCTGATGCAATTCTATGTGCAGTTTATTTGAGAAATGGAAGTCCCACTCATACTATAGCAAACAAGACTCCATACAAAATGTGGTATGGAAACATTCCTTTGATGAGCCATATAAGGGTCTTTGGTTTCACATGTTATGCATTCATACTAAAGAAACAAAGAAGCAAATGTGGTGCACAAAGTAAAAAGTTCATTTCTCAGGGTACTCAAATACCACCTAAGCATATTGCCTTTATGATTAAGTAAACAAAAAAAATATTCTTTCCAAAAATGTGATTTTCATTAAAATGAATAGGAATGACAAGTCTATTTAGAGGCAACGTAATCTTATTGAAATATTTACCCATGTAAAGACATTTCATGAAGTTGATAATGATATTACACATCTTGAAGGGGGGATCCCTAACTTGGATCAATATTTGGAATCTCCTTTTGCAGCACCATCAACCCCTCATGAAGAAGTTTCAGACACTTCACTAGAATAGGAGGTTCAATTGGACAATATTATTAAGAGGACTAAAAGATTGAATCTTGAAGGTGATGGAGCACCACTAGTTGAGAAACCTAGACCTTCATAGAAAGTTTTGAAGTGTGTCAAAAAGACACTTGAAAGTGTTCATCTTGATAAAGACAAAAATATGGGAACGCAAAATTCAACCAAACAATACAATAGAAAAGAAGTAGGTAATTCAAATTTAGGTGATGTAGAAGATATGGATTTCTCATATGATTGTGAATTGAATTTATCTGCTAACCTTGCACCAACTTCCTTTCAAGAATTTTCTGTTTGTGATTATTGGAAAGAATCAATGTAAAATTAGTATGATTCTTTCATTAATAATGGGACCCAAAGTTTGTGGACCCTCCATTTAGAAGCAAAGCAATTGGCTACAAGTGGGTCTACATAAACAAGTACAAATTAGATGGCTCACTTCACAAGCACAAGGCAAGGCTTGTAGTGAAATGTTTTGCATAGAAGGAAGGTATTGACGATGAGAATATTTTCTCCCCCATAACAAAATAGGATACCATACACACTTTATTTCCATTAGATGCACAAAATGGGTGGAAAGTTCATCATGTGGGTGTGAAGACTACTTTCTTGAATGGGGACTCGAAATAGAATGTCTTCATGTCTCAGCCAGAAGGATTTGACCTGAGGGGAAAGAACAAATGGTATGCAAACTCATAAAGTAAATGTATGGCTTGAAATAAGCACATTGTGCATGGTACAAAAAGTTAATCAGACATCTTTTTAAGTTAATTTTCAAACATTTTAAGCTTGATGATGAAGCATTATTTGTAAAGAAAGTTGAAAGATCTGTTGTATATATTGTAATGTATGTAGATGATATGTTGATGATAGTGAACAATCAAATCTATATTGCACCCATGAAGAAATAATTGAACAGGGTATTTGAGATGACAAATTTGTGACACCTTCACTACTACTCGAGAACTAAAGTAAATAAAAATCCTAAGAACATATCCATCACCCAAAAGAAATGCATTGGAGAATTATTGAATAAGAGCAGCAGGATGGAATGTAATCCTTTGTCCACGCAAATGGAATATAACTTGAAGCTCACATCAAAAGAAGGGAATGAATTCGAGGACGCAGCCAAGCATAGACAACATGTAGGGAGTTTTATCTACCTTACTACCACTAGACCATATATTTCATTCTATTGGGATCCTTTCCAAGTTCATGCAAAAACTTCTAAAGGATATTGGTCTGGTGCAAAAAGAATTCTAGAATACTTGAAGAGGAGTCAAGATTTTGTGCTCAAGTATTCTAAAGTGGATGACTTCAACTTGATTGGGTATTTTGATTCAAACTTTGATGGATAAAAAGAGACTATAGTGTTTTCTTCAGGATACCTCATGATTCTTGGATCAGTAGCCATATCTCGAAGATCACACGCATAGCCAATTCCAACAAATTCCACAACATAGATAGAATATGTAGCTGCAACAGAAGAAACAAATGAGATGGAGTGGCTCAGGAAAAAACTTAAAAATTTATACGAGAAACAGATGAATTATACTCCTCTATTGATTGAAAACACTTATGCTATCAACTTGGCCATGAATCCTATTTCCATGATCGAACTAAGCACATCAACATAAAGTACCATCTAATTTGATATCATGTAGAGGCCAAGTTAATTAACTTGAGACATTGTTCCACCAATGAACAATTTGCAAACATCTTCATCAAATCAATTGGAAGAGAAAAGCTTGAAAAGTTCATAAAGATGCATGGATTTATGAACATACCTTCGGATTAACGAGGTTATTGTTGGAAACTTAATCCGTAAGGGTTGGCTCCAATTAAATAATCATTTTTTCAGTTATTAAAGATTAAAATTAGGAGTCTTTGAGAACTCTAGAAGACCTCTTGGAATACAAAATCCAAAGGTCACTTCTAAACTATATAAATAAGGAATTCACTTCAATAAATGAATCAATAAAACATTATGGATTTATTCCTTTCATATATATTGAAAAAAATAATCAAGATGATAAAACTTGAAGAATGGAAAAATTGGAATGAATAAAGATTTAAGAAAGAAAAAATATATAAAATGAAAGCTTGGGAAGTAAAGGTTAAGAAAGATAATTAAAGAATTATACTGAAAATAATGATAAATATAAATGTTATGAAAGGGAAGAGGGAACAAAGAGGAATACGAGGTTAGACATTAAAAGCAACCAATTGAAAGTAAACAATGCACGATAAGGAAAGGCAACCCAAATAAGAGGAAGTAAAGGAAAAAGGGATAAGATAAGGCATCAATAACAAGGAGAGGTAAAGAAATGGATTGAAAGGGGAATAAGGAAGGGAAAAACAAATTAGGGAAGAGGAATGATAAAAGAGTTTTAAAACAAGGAGTTTGTTTTATGGTTTTGAAGTGGATTGAAAGGGGAATAAAGGAGGGAAAAACAAATTAGGGAAGAGGAATGATAAAAAAGAGTTTTAAAACAAGGAGTTTGTTTTATGGTTTTGAAGACAATTGATAGTAGGGTGTTAATATTAGCTTTTCTTGTATTTTTCTTCATGATTAATGTTTTCCAATATCATTTTGATCTTAATAACATTTGATCTAATGATATCCTTTATCTTTATGTTATAGTTGTGTATACATTCACCAGGTTTTTTCTTACTTGTCTTTTGTAGCTTAAATCTAGTGGGTTTGTCATTAAAATAGGTATATCCCTACTCAGATTCTCCTTCCAACTAATCCCATTTTTGGGATTCTCGTTGCGTTCTTACTCCAATGTATTTGTGTTCATGAGAAGCTAACTTATTTTGGGAAAATTCATGAAGGGGGAGACCATGTTAGATTCAATTTATACAAGACAAAATGAAGTAGAAGACATGCCCCTCATCAAGAGGTGGGTAAGATATGTAAGAATGGATACAACCAAGGTAAGAGGGGAGAATCAATCCAAGATAAGAAGGGTTCGAGTCATGTGAAGTGATTCAAGTGTCATTAGAAGGGACATTATGTCAATGAATGTTCAGAGAAGAAGAAAGAGAATGCCAAGCATCAAAGATAAGATGTAGGAAGTGTCCATCCAAGCTTGAGATTGTCTTTTCCATGGTTTATTAATTGTCTACCAACATTATGTCAAGTGTTCATTGCTATGTACATGGTAGGGCATGAATACATATTAAGTCAAATAGGTTTTGGGGGAAAAGAGGGGTGAATAAGGTTGGAATTGGCCAATGACGCCAATCATCCCATGAAAGGATTAGGCTCTATTTCCTTCCATATCCCATCAATTGATGTTGTTGAGTTGAATGATGTTTTATTTGATCATATTTGAAGAAGAATATTATTTAAGTTTTAGTATGACAAATTTATATTGTATGTCCCAAATTGATGCTCAGAATGTCACCATTAGAGATCAAACCTGTGTTTTGGAAAAAGGGGTTGTTGGCCCTAAGAAAAGACAAGAAGAGATAACCAAAATAATGCTAAGAAAGATGAAGATTTTGGTCGCAAGAGAAGGAAATACAGTGATGAAAGAAGTCGTGGAAAAAGAGGAATAAAGCAAGGTCAAGACAAGGAATCGACTTATTTTTTGTAAAGAAATAGTTAGACTAAAAAGTTGCTTTTAAGTAATAAAGCATGATTGTAATCTGGGCCAATAGTGCCTATTTTTAGATGTAATGGGATGGGTTAAATTAGAAATACATCTTTTCGACTGATAATTGAGAGTCAGTCAATAGTTAAATCAAGCAGTCAAAAAGTTTATAAATGGTCGATCCAAGTTGTGTGTGGATGATCCCTGACTAGGTTGAGAAGATGAAGAAAGAAATCAAGAGTTTCAAAGCATAAAAGAATCGATCCAAGAAGTGTGCAGATCATCCATTCAAAGATGAAAGAAGAGAAAGAGACCAAAACCAAAGAGAATGAGATAAGAGAAGAATGTATGAATTGTAAAGGTTATCAAAAGAAGAGTCTACAAACTGAGTGCATGGACCAAAGGTGCTAAACCAATTCTCATGCCAAATGAAGAGCACCTTTGTGGTTTTTCCCAAATGAGTCTCTACGTTATATCTTGTCTTTGTGTGTCTTTAATGTTGTGTTTATGTCGAATGCATATCTATCGTCAATGATTCGATTTGAATGTGTCGCATAGACTCTGTTGTAAATGAACTTATATGTATATGTGTCGCATATCTAGTGAGTTGAATATGTGTTAATGCTTTATGCTATATTTTTTTTTTATATGTTGACGGATCAATAGGTTATCATTGTGAATGAATGTATAAGATAGAGGACTATTCCTTGGTTTTGGTTGAGTGATTTGAAGATTCTATGATAGAGAAATTCCCCACCATAACTGCAGAAACCTCGTTATGGGAGTTTCCCATAATATATCTCGGGTGAGACTTCATCTACGTCGCAGGTGTTGTCAATGGAGTGCTCCTCCGTTGAGCTGATATCTTGGGTTTTGTTGACAAACAAGGGATCTTAACTTGGGTCGATTGAAAGAATGCCAACAAATGGTTATGTTGTCAGGACCGTGAATCATTCTGACAGGGATATGCTTTGGCACCCGATGAAGCCAAAAATTCAATATTGGGTTGATTATAAATAACTAGATTTCACACAGGAAGAAAGTAATGGATTGGGACTAATCCCAATAAAATGGTCAGAACAATACCTTTAAACAAACATTCATGAGATTTTCTTCATCGAATCTCTTATTGTATTGTGTGTGGTTGTTGAAGCTAGAAACTCAAAAGAAAAAATTCAGGCCAAAGAACATATAGAGTGGAGTCCTTAGTTGATCTAGCAGTTGAAAAGAACAAATGATCCTATATTTAGGGATGTAGGCTTTTGGGTTGATAGTATTTTTTAGGGCTAAATCACAGAAATTGTAGTCGACACAATAAATTCATATAATGAAGCAGAAGAAAAAAAAGAATTTTTCCAAGGACCTCGAGGTTGTTATTTGAAATATTTGAAAGTATGGACCAAGATGATGGTATGTGAAAAAAGGGATCCTGAGAATGGAGTATGACGAATAAGTATTTGGGAGCGGAGACCTAGGAAATGTCGCAAGAGAGGTTTGAATAAAATGGAACAGAATAAGTTGAGATGTTTTCTGGTGATATTGAAACTGAGATAGAAGGTGGAAGCTTGAGCAGTGGAAGAATATTTTGATAGGGAAAGAGAAGAAGGATTGTGCCAAGAAGAGGGAGTTCCAATGAGATTGAAGGAAGGGAATTAGAATTGGCCTCGCACCTCGAAGGAGAGCCTTATGATGAAGACAAAGAATATCATCTTATATCTAAAGCCGAAGAAGAGGTACCAAATCTAGATCAAGATTAAGGCATACCTGCGACCCCATGTACATCTCTTGAGGTAAGATCTAGAAACACATTGCCTAGTGGTTTTGTCAATCAGAATAACAGTAATAGTGGAAGTAGAAGTCAAGGAACTCCCACTGGTGGAATCTTTAACTCATGCATACCAAGAGTTAACAGAATGGTCGAAAATGATATAAAATTGCCAATTATTAATGGGAATGGGTTAGAGGACCCTAAGCAACATTGGTTTCTATGTGAAGTTGTATGGACTGTGCGACAGGTCCCAAAAGAGGCCATAAAGAACGCCCAGATGATCACGACCCTCCGAGGTTGTGCGCTCTATTGGTACATGAAATTTTATGTGGTTCCAACAGGAATCCCTCTAAATACATTAGATCAAATCTAGATGGGATTGATAGATGAGTTTAAGAAACCTAAATCTAATTCGCAGTGCATTACAAAGTTGAAAGAAATTAAATACTTTCCTACATAATCTATTTGGGACTTCGACCAAATATTCAAAATTTTGATGGTATGGCTAAAGTAAACTTTCAGATGTCATATGTTCAACACAAATAATGGTTTATTGCAGCGATGCTACCACATATCTATGCCCCTTTGATGCAATAGAAGATTGTATCACAGAGAGAAGCTCTTAAGCTCGCCATGAAGTTAGAGGTTTCATTGGTCAGAGAAACTGGTGCAGGAATGATTCGGATTTATGCAGGAATGCAACAGAATACACAAATAACCATAGAAATAAATATGCAGTGGAAATAACACTTCATTTCATTAATAAATAACTGAAACTTCATTACATACACAATGGAAATAAAATAGTTAGAGTGTTGGTAGCTTATCTCTAAGAAGAGATGTGGCGACTACATGCCTCTAAACTCTGTGTTACAATGAGGCTTGAAGACCTATATATTATTGAGAAACAATGGAAACCCTACACATCCAAAAACCTAACCCTAGGATGTGAAACGCCAGAATGTGGGCCCCGTTGGGTAACTTGGTACATCAATTTCCCGGGGTCGTAACTTTAGCATACTACCTTCGTTTGACGCACATGATACATCGTTAGAAAGATATTTTTAAGGAATACATCCATAAACAAAAAACATAGAGTTCGGAACAAACTCATATTTGCCCGACCATTTGATATCGAAAAAACGTCGTTTAGGGCCTCAAAACGGCTCCGGAAGTTTAGGACCTGAAAAATGCCAAAAATAGTAAATTGTGCTATAATTAAGGAAATTGGAAAATTGAAAGAAACAAGGGTGGGGGTCCAAGTGGAATAGGTGGGTGGCCACCAATATCCTCCTGGATCATTCCTCCCTCCTTAGGAAGCAATGGTCCCCATTGTGTTGAGTTCCTCCATGAGATGAGGAAACTTCTGCTGAACTTGGTCCCTGGTGAGCCACTTTCCCCGGTGAAGGAGTTGGGCTGCTTTGACAACTCGATATGGCTGGATCTTCTATTGGCAGGTGTTCTTGATCTATGTGTCCACAATCCGATCAGTTGTGGCTTGTTCCATGTAGTCAGGGTTTAACTCTGTTGGTGTGAGTTGTTCTGCCACGTCTGATGTGTCCAATAAAGGTGGAAAGTACGGCTGAAGGCGGTCCACATTGAAAACTGGGTGTAGACCACAGAATGGTGGAATACTGAGCTTGAATGCATTGTCCCCAATTGCCTTGGTGATGGTGTATGGCCCATATCGGAGCGGGCAAAGCTTGTGGTGGGGTCCAGCGAGGCGCTCCTTCTGCAAATGTAGCAACACTTTGTCGCCCACCTGGAAGTTGTGTTGCACCCGATGCTGATCATGTTGTTGCTTGTACTTAGCATTGGATCTGTCCAATATTTCATGAACCTGTTGGCGAATGTGTTGAATGCGCTCAATAAAGTTGTTCACCTTGGAAACTTCAAACTGGATATGAGCTGAATCATCCTGAGTAGCTACAAATGGCATGGCTACGTCAATGGGACATAGTGGCTGGAATCCCAAGCCCACCTGAAAGGGGCTGTGGTTGGTTGAGCTATGGAGGGCCTGGTTATAGCTATGTTGTACACTGTGGGATCCCAAAGTGTACCCACACTCGATCAAAGAAGATTTTAGCAGTGGCTTCTGCTGTGATATTCTTCTTACAGGCCGCCATTATGGCCATCTTTGAGAATCCATCAATGACCACAAACACACAGTCGTTGTCGTGCTTAGTAGAAGGAAGGCCCGACATGTAATCCATGGATATGGATTCCCAAGGTCGACTAGGGGTAGGCAAAGGAGTATATAGGCCTTGCTTCTTGATGGATGGTTTGGCAATGGCGCAGGAAGTGCAAGATCAGATGTACTTCCCGACATCTTGTCGAAGGTTCAGCCAATAGAAATACTTCTGCAGTACTGCCACTATTTTCTCGACCCTGAAATGCCCAGTGACCCGACTGTAGTGCGCTTCCCAAATCATCTTGGCACGCTCGCTTGAAGGAACACAAATGTGTCCCATGTGACATAGTAGTACATCCTGGAGGTGAAATTTTGGAACTTGGTTTCCCTCCAAGAGTGTCTAGTATGTGTGGCTAAATTATAGATTACTCTTGTAGAGTAGCGACCAATCAGAAGTCTCGTGCCCACAAGAGTTGAGCACGGTGGTTATCGCCATGATCGGTGGTCGGCTGACGCAGTCTGCAACATTATTGGTGCTTCCCTTCTTGTACTTGATGTTCAAATGAAACTGTTGTAGATATGTGGACCACTTCTAATGGTGATCGTTCTGTAAATTCCCTTGTGTCTGTATGAATTGCAGGGATCGGTGGTCTGTGTGGATGATCATTTCCTTCCCCAAAATGTAATGCTTCCATTGTCGACAAGCCTGTACAATGGAATGCATCTCTTTGTCATAAGTGGGATATTTGCGGATAGTGTTGGACAATGTCTCACTATGATATGCCATTGGATGCCCTTGTTGAGTAAGGAATGCCCCAATAGCATAGTCAGAGGCATCTGTCTCGATCTCAAATGGTTGTTGCAAGTCTGTTAATGTGAGCACCGCGGCACAGCAGAGGCGATGTTTCAATTCTGCAAACGCCTTCTGTTGAGTTTTCGACCAAATTTTTTTTGCTTTCGCTCCTCCCTTGGTGACTTGACTCAAGGACCAAGTGATATGAGAGAATCCCAACACGAACCTGCGGTAGAAATTAGCAAGGCCCAAAAAGCTACGAAGCTCTGTTAGAGTAGTTGGGGCTGGCTAATCCCGAATGACTTAGATCTTGGTTGGATCCACATGTACCCCACACTCATCAATAATTTATCCCAGATACTGAACTTGGGTCATGCCAAAAGTGCACTTGTCCAAATTGTCACACAACTTGTGATGTCGCAATGTTTGGAGGACCTGTTGGATGTGGTGGAGGTGCTCTTCCCAAGTCTGGCTGAAGATCAGGATGTCATCCAAGTACACTACTACAAATGAGTTGGTGAATGGCCGCAAGATGTTTTCCACCAGTCTCATGAAGGTTGCAGGAGCATTTGTCAGCCTGAAAGGCATGACCAACCATTAGAAAAGACCCTCCTTAACTTTGAAGGCAATCTTCCAGACATCGGTCGGTTCGATCAGTACCTGGTGATACCCGGACTTCAAGTCGATCTTGCTAAAATATTTCACCCCTTTAAGCTAGTCCAGGAGGTAATCAATCTGAGGGATCGGGTACCTATTCCGGACAGTGATCTTTTTCAGCGCCCGATAGTCAATACAGAGTCTCCAAGTCCCATCCTTCTTCTGTACCAACACGATCAGGCTCCCACAGGGCGATGAACTTGGTCGGATGTGACCCTTCTGCAGCAGCTCCTGAATTTGCCTCTTGATTTCATCATTCTCCAGAACAAAGCGTTGATAGATCGATCCATTTGGTAGCGATGCACCTGGTGTCAGATCTATGGTGTGCTTGACCTGACAGTCGAGAGGCACCCCGGTGGGTGAGGTGAATATGTCCCGGTACTCCTCCATGACCTTGTCCATTTGTTGTTGCCGTGCAGAGGGGCCCTGTCTGGAGGTCGTGGCCATGATCTTCTTCTTGCCCTGAGGGCAGATCATCAAGAAAACAAACTTCCTGGTTTTGAAAATGAGCTTACTACATTGTTTTGTAGTAACCAAAGAGATAGCGATAGGAGGTGGTACCTCTGGTATCCTGTACAAATTATTTCCCAATGTAATAATAACAGCGTGAGGATGGGACTCATACACAGCATGTCGCTTCCATAAGTATGGTTGACCTAATAATACATCACAAACATCAAGAGGAGCAATATCGCATAATACCTCATTGGTGAAGGGCTTGATGCTGTAGGGAAGGCGGCACTGTTGGTTGATGCAGAGATCCTGTCCTTAGTGAATCCACCTGATGGTGTACGGCTGCGGGTGTGCTGTGGTCGGCAAACCCAACTGCTTCACGACCTCTATTGAAATCAGGTTCTTTTGGCTCCCACTGTCAACAATGAACTGTAGCGGTGAACCCTTTACCCACATCTGGGAGTGGAAAAGACACTCTTCCTCCTCTAAATCCTCTGGTTCTTCCTTTTGGATCTTCGTGGTAGCAACGGTGGCGTTGGGCTCTGCATCGATAATATTCTTCCCTTGGTCATTCCCCTTCTTGGGTTTTGATTCAGTGTCAGAGTATGCATCTGATTCAGAAGCCTTTATCTCGGCCACCAGTGACTGCTTGGCCCGACACTCACTTGTGTTGTGAGTGGGGCTCTTATGGAACCCGCACCACTTTCCCGCTTCCTTCTTCTGCTTTGCAGTGTTTCTCTTTGCTTAAGGCTTTGTCGAGTTTTCTTGAGTCACCATGCCTTGGCTGTGTCCTTGGTCCTATGGTTTGGGGGCACCTTTCCCTTGCTTCTGATTTGCAGATCCAAAGTCTCGCTTTTTCTATTTGAATTTTTGCTCAATTTTGGCAGCATACTAATATGCCGTACCAAGCGAGATGTCGAGGAACTCCATTTCCTCCTGAATGTATCTGTGTAGACAATTGTGGTACTTCAGAAACAAATGTTTCTCTGAATCTTTGATACCCAACTTGGTGTGTAGGGTATGGAACAAATTCGTCAGCTCATGCACATCTTGATCTCTTTGTTGCTGCAACGTAGTCCATTGTATGTACTTGTCCTCATAGCTCCCCACCGGATAATATTGTCCCTTTATGGCATCCTGAAAAGAATTCCAAGTGGGTACGGCCAAGAACAGAGAGGGTTCCTCCTCGTCTTTTCTCTCATAGTGGGTTTCCCACCAGTCCTTGACATGGGGGGCGGGTTTGAGTAGAGAAAAAGTATTTTTTTCCCGTTCAGAAAAGTCATGAACCGATAAATATCCTTCTAATAGATTTAACCACCTATCTACGGCGTCTACATCTATTCGGCCATCAAATATGGGAATGTCGAAGTTTACTTGTACCTTATAAGGGGTTGCGCCTCCAGAGTGGCTGTTAGATGCAGATGCGCCACCAGTGGGAAGTCGTTGAAGGATCTGGGTGAAGTTATCCATCATTGCATTCATTTTTTTTTCAAGGGTCTCCTCAAGCAACATTTTGATAGGATATTCTGCGCCCTCGTCTTTCTTTTCATCCCCCATGGGTGGTCGTCGGGATTTGCGAGGCTGATCTTGCAAAGGTTCAACCAAATCGAGCCCTAATTCTTTATAGCCCGCCCTTGTTGGGGACATTCAAAGAAGGATCAAGAAAGAGCAGATTGCTCTGATACCACTAATCTGGATTTATGTAGGAACGCAACAGAATACACAAATAATCATAGAAACAAATATGCATTGGAAATAACACTTCATTTCATTAATCAATAACTGAAACTTGATTACATACACAATGGAAATAAACTAGCTAGAGTGCTGGTAGCTTATCTCTGAGAAGAGATGTGGTGGTTACATGCCTCTGAACTCTGTGTTGCAATGAGGCTCAAAGGCCTATATATTATTGAGAAACAATGGAAACCCTACACATCCAAAAACCTAACCCTAGGAGGTGAAACGCCAGAGTGTGGACCCCGTTGGGTAACTTGGTACATCAATTTCCCGGGGTCGTAACTTTAGCATACTACCTCTGTTTGACGCGCATGATACATCATTAGAAAGATATGTTTAAGGACTACATCAATAAATAACAAATATTAAGTCTAGAACGAACTCATATTTTCCCGACCATTCGATGCCGAAAAAACGTCGTTTAGGGCCTCAAAATGGCTACGGAAGTTTAGGACCCAAAAATTGCCAAAAATAGTAAATTGTGCTATAATTAAGGAAACTGGAAAACTGAAAGAAAAAATGGTGGCAGTCCAAGTGGAATAGGTGGGTGGCCACCAATATCCTCCTGGATTAAGGAATGATGCAGATACAAACACAGCTTGTCAACCTTATGTTACAAATTCATGATATCAAGAAAGGAAAAGAAATATAGGAGGAAGTCTGTTGTACATGATGTAGAACTGAAGGACACCATAAAGAGTCATGTCCATCCTTCACGAACTATCTTGCATCAGGCAGACTGAATTTGGTAAATACACAATGGATGCCTTGGTGTAGAATTTTTCAAACCAGAGGATATCCGTCGAAAGAATGTTTATATTTACATAAAATAGTAAGCGCACTAGTGAATTTATATTGCAAATTCTATCGATCAGTGAGACGCGATGAGAAAGATAACAGAGCATATCAACTCCTAGAGGAGAAGACGGTTGGCACCTACCTAATGAACAATGACGAATAGATGTAAGTTGAGCGAGCTCAAGCACAATATCGTCATGCTCAATACTCATAGGATCAATATCCTCAAGCACAGTACCCATAGGAACAATACCCTCAACCCAGAGGAGGTGTACCTTTTAGAGGTCGAGCACAAGGAGGAGGATTTGGTCGCAGAAGAGGCCAAGTTATCTGTTATAATTGTGGACATCATGGAAATTTTGATAGATATTGTATTGATCCTATGACGACATGCTTGTATTGTAAATCACTGGATCACACTGTCGAAGAATGTCCATAATTGACTGCTAAGTAGCAGGCTAGAAACATGGGAAAGCAAAAGCCACCAAAAAATCCCAATCCAAATCTATAGAATATTTCTCTTGAACAAAGGGAACTTAGTATTGTCGTCGTGACCAGAGGAGGTGTTGCGACTAGAGCATATTAAGAAACACCATATGGACAATCGAGAATGCGATGAGCACAACAAAATATAATGATGTCTGAGTCCAGAAGGAAAAGGAGGTATTCTTGGACACTCGACATGGATTCATCGACAAGAATCAGGCGTTGACTTCTACTGCCATACCAAATGAAAGGTCGATATTGGACATGCCTCAAAGATTTGAACAACTATTGCAGAAGAAACCGACAAAAAAGGTTAGTAAATTGAAAGAATATTTTAAAAGTTATTTAGCATTAATAAAAAATAAAGATGTTATAACAGAACTAATAGTTTGATAGAAGAACCTCAAGTAGATGTGCAACTAGAAAGGACGGTTAACCATATTGGGAAAAGATTGAAAATTGGTCGCAAACTTAGAATTACTGCCCAAATAAGAGATTATCACATGGATTGTATTATTCTGGACTTAGGTTCTAATGTTAACATTCTTACTAGACAAACATGGGAAAGTATGGGAAAGTTGATACTAGTGTGGTCTCCTGTATAGCTAATATTAGCCAATCAGTCAAAGGTGTTTCCTATTGGTCGACTAACACAGCTTCCTGTCGAGATAGAAGGACTCAAGACATATGCATATTTTAAGTGATAGATATTATTGATGATACGAATCCATATCACACACTACTGGGCATTGACCAGGCCATTGATAACCAAACTATCAATTTTAAGAAGAGGATATTAACGTTTGAAGATGAAGGGATAAGGGTGGTCACACCACTTGATCCTCTAGAAGTATAGAGGTATGTCGAGCAAGTAAATAATGAAGGATGAGATGGATATCTGGACCACATACACAATATTACTTTTGGGATGGATGATTATGTGAATCTGACAGATGATGGAAAACTCAGGTGGTGAAGCATTAGTTATTTCACATCGGATTCAGGGGAAAATTTTGAGAATTGGCAGAACCAACTCCATGAAGTCTCAATGCAAAAATGCGCAATAATTACAAAATCAGTGCGATGGGTAGGTGTTGAGGTATGTGATCTGCCTACCTATGAAGGTTTCCTAACCTGGAATCTTTTCTGACATAATTTAAAGACAAAGTAATAGAAACTCGCACTTGTTAGCGATGGAATTTGCATTGAAGGCTACACCTGCAAGATGGTGGGTTTCACACAAGAAGACTATTTCAGAATGGTCGCAATGCTAAAGATTGCTTGAAGTACAATTTGGAGAAAAGATACTTTATACTGGTCCAAAATATACATGTCTTACCAATCCTATAGAACATATTGAACATTGTCGTGTGACATGGGAGACGTTGTCGTGACAGGAATGGATCCATTAATTTATACGTACTTTGGACAATGTACCGAGGAACTGGTATACATTGGTTGATAGTGACAAGGAATAGTATAGTGGGAAGAGATAGCTTCCAGTTTCACACATACGTTTGTTTTTTATGATGATCATCCTTGATTTGATGCTTCTCTACAAGTAATCAAGGCTAAGATATTTGAGGATATTCCAGTATTAATTACAAATTTCCATCAGAGCAGCGCGATAGTCCAACATTGGATGAATTGTTATAATGTAATAGGAGAACATGATGACGATGATCCACGCAACATAAATATTTCAGAGTCTAAAGGTACTCACACAGTGGAAGGATCAGGTGTATCAAGCGACAAGTTTCTCAATCCTTTGAAAATAAAGAAAGTGAATATTGGTTCTCCACAGAATCTAAAATTTTCCAATATCGAGGATTATTAGGACAATGGTACCATTGGGAATATTACAGACCTACTAATTGAGTTCTAGTACATGTTACCTGCTAAGTTTTCTGAAATGAAGGGAATTGTCGAAGATCATATCGACTCAATCCATGATATAAAGAAAAGTTAAGATAGAATTGGATAGAATGTTGGATGCGGGCATCATAGAACCTATTGAAGAATCTGAGTGGATTAGCCCGATGGTAGTGCAAGATAAGAAAACTACTGGTGAAGTGTGTATCTATGAAGACCATAATAGACTGAATGACACCAAAATTCAATCCACTTTAATATGCAAGAGAGATAAATGCTTCTAACACTAAGGGATACAGAACATACCTTATTCCGGACGATTGTAGTAGATCCTCGTTGAGCTTTTCAACCATGCTTGTACCTACATTCCATTCTCAACAACAACGAAACAACCAAGCATTATATATGTTAAGTGTTAGGCCTACTCTAACATATATAAATCCAACATGTATAATCAAATACAACTACATCCATGAATAATAATATTCATAGTCATACACATGTAATGGATGAGAAATGGATATTTCTATTAATAATGAACAGAGATAATAGTGACAAACTCTATCGGCACCTCGTCGAAATGGAGAAACCGAGTCCTCCACCTGAACCTCCATCTCAATGGCAAGCTTGGGAAGAGAAGCAATGTGTGCTCAAAAGGACAAAGGGATGCAACCTCAAGCATGTAAGAATGGGATAACAATCCACTATAGTTTCCTTGATCTCATAGGTCCCCCCCACTCTAATGCATCCAAGAGGATCAATATATAGCCCTTCAATAGGAAATGAAGGGTCAAGTCGGAGCATTTCCAACCATATGGAAGGACTGTAGTCAAGTTATTCATGACTCATTGAGGAAAACTCCAAATATGTTATTTTTTATGCACATTTCTCGATGTACGCGGGTCAAAGTGGTGCAAGCTGCATTTACATGCGGCTTTTAAGCTAAAACCCAAGTATGGAAATAAATATGTGTTTTTTAAGGGATTTCTTGGAGCATCAAAGTATATTTTGAGCAAAGGGGGTCTAAGGAGTCTTCATAGGGATAGGGAAGGCCATAAAAACATGATCTACCAAGTGTGGTAAAATCATATATAACAAATTCCCCCTAATGTGTGAGGTCATAGGGGTAACATAATGGTCGAAATACATTATATCCATCCCAGAAGTGGATTATTGAAAGCCCATGTGGAAAAACTAGCCATTCATCAGTACAATACAACGCTAAATATCAACATGTGATTGCAAATATACAGTGTAGCAGTCCCAAATACATAAGAGTACAATGGCCATGAATAGGCATAATAGACATATGTCATGTGTGGTCATATCCACATATAATATATAGTGAACAAGATCTCCATTATGGATGAAGATATATGATAATACGTTGAAATATGGGTATAAGAGCTGACATCTAGTGAATATTGGCATGATCAAGGAGGTAGCATATGTGGAGTGCCATCAAGCTCAGAGGTCTTCTACACAAACCGCTACTGGTACATGTCCCATCATGAGAATAAAGGTGTCGAGGTCGAACATGATGGACCATCATATGATTACTTGTCATTGATGTATACCGTTAACAGACGCGATATATACCACCGATAATTATAATGGGAATCAAGGTATAGAGTGCAATCCAACAAGAGTGAATAGATATGTTGAGGTCGAACACTTGAAAGAATCCATCGATCAGGGGACATTGATGTATTCCCAAAACTTTCGATGGCGAGAGGACCTGTCACTGATGACTGCAAGTCTCAAGGCACTCAATGGACTCTAGAATCCTATTCCATAATAGATTATCTGAATTCGATGGAATGGAATCCGCTGGAAGGAGGGCATTAAGGCATCCCTCATCAACCAACACGAGGTACACAACAACGCTGGTTAATTTGGAAGAACTAAGATGAAAAAGATGTGCACGAATTAGTAACTATATTAGGAATGGCTGCCATGCAACGACAAGATAACTAAGGAATGCCCGACTCAGGTTAAGAATTCCTTTGAACAAGAGCATAAGGAATATGGTGACTGACAAGAAGCATAGACTCGACATGCAAACTGGGACAACTCTGCGACACAGGAGGCATCAAAAGAGGCTCCATAGGGACTGGAAGCATAACCAATCGGTGGAGAAAACTCATAATAACAAGTACAACTCCTAAAGAAATACTAATAATTCAACCAGTGGATGGAATATATAGTGCTTTGTTCGAAGGCGACACGACTCGACAACTGCCAAAAGTAATATCATTTCTCGTCCGACTTTTTGTGTTTTTTATTTTTTTGGTATTTTTCATATTGAAAAGTTTAAAAAGGAGAAGACGAGTGTCATGGGAAAGCAAACTAGTTCCAAGCAGTGGAACATACCTATGCTCAATGTAAGGAAGCATGTGCAGGATAAGGACACTCAGGGGGATGTCTCCTCCCAGTAAGGGATGATCAAGCTACAAAATATATATATAAGGCTATGCTTGGCTAGGATTGAGACAAGCACGGGCTATATGGCTTATAACTTTGAAGCGGGGAGATGGCATAAATATCAATAAGTTAAGAAAACGCATGAAATGCAATTACAACTTGATATAAACGGGAGTCCCTGTGGGAGATGGCCAGCATAATAGTTTAAGAGAGATTATGAGGTTCTCGCTTAAATACATGGCATGACTATAAGTGACTCTCAAACCTAGGGGAAGAATATCAACATGGGTACCAAATGACAAAGTGGGATCTAACTAGGGCACCCATGAATAGGAAGGATCTACCACTTATGTAATGCCACTTCTAGTAGCAATGTGATGGTTTTGTAACATTACGAAGTGGGTTCATACCTATAGTTAAGGCGACATGGGCATAGGACGATGCATGATGCATACAAAAAAGTGATCCTATCCTATATTCCAGTTTGAAATTATACCTATTATAGACATGAATGAGTCAAAGTCTCGGCGAGAGTGTAAAAAAAATGGACCCTACATGACGACAATATTAGTCCAAAACAGCTGGAAACAGTCAGTAAAGAGTCCAAACTATAGGATATATGGAGGATTGATCATGACAACTGCATTCAAAGGAAACCGTACGATGGATGATGGGACATAAGAAGGAATGTAAGGTGTAGACCCAACGTTCACGTATCCACTACCACCCCTGCGAGAACGAACACTGGTGTTAAGACCGGCTAAAGGAAGTGAAAATCCTCCCACAAATGGAGTAGAGGGTGGAATATGACCACTCCCAAATATATGATCAAGGTAAGGGGTTGTGATTCCCCCAAGTCCAACACCAGGGTCCACACTCGGACCTGGAGTAGGTGAAAGGATACTAGTAGTGATATCAGGCATGCCAAACATAAAAGGACCTAAACTCAAGAGAACATAAATATATCCAAGTAACCGTGATCCTTAAAGCCAACTAGCGCACAAAGAGAACACCCCTAAGCAAATCTAAGTCAGATGCAAACAATCTAAGAGGGAGGATAAATGAGCTCTCGAATGTAATAGGTATGTCTCTCCTAGGAGAGGCTTGAAACTCCCATACACTACAAGCGGAGGTGCGTAACCAATTATAGTGGCCCTCGACTTCAACGGATAAAACGACTCTATTGTCCGACCCCTACCTGGCCAGGACACTCACAAAATAACCTATGCAAGTACCCCTTGTGATACCTAAGTAAAGAAACTAAGGTCACCCCAATATAACCAATGCTCAGGTGGATAGTTGTAGGTGGGATCTACCATATGGGCAGGATAACGAAGCCTAAAGCTTGAAAGCACCAAAGGTATCGCAAAAGCCCCCATTTACGAATAAGATCCTAGAAATATATCTGGCATTGTACAAAGAGTGGCAAGGGGCTATCCCCACCACAAAGGTGTATGTTGCCTCTTGCTTAACTCCTGTGTAAGAGGATCCTCCTGAGAACACTAATTATACCAAGGATTTCTCTCCTCACCTGGACAGACACCTAAATGTTTTTTTTTATAATCTTGGAAAAAAATACTCATGACACTCTATTCCAATACTCTACAACCTAAGCTTGTTGGTGCACCTCTAGCAAATAAGAATGTGTAATAAATTTTAATTTAAGCGTTCATTTTAAAGGTTGTGATTACTTAAAGGAAATGGTCGTGCAACTAGTGATGTCATGACTCATCAATAAAGTAAATATGCACACTTAACAAACGATGCCAAGTGCAACTTGCCTTTAAATATGAAGAAAGGGGCATGCCACTACATGAAATGCAAAAATTTTCATTCTTTTCCAAATGCCAATGCAATCCTTCCTATATGAAATCCTAAACACTACTCTTGTCCAAGCAATCCAATGCAAGTACCTCCTTTAATCCATATGTGAGATGCAAGTAATAATGCAACTATAGAATTATGTTGTATTTTCAATATAAAAGAATGAAAATGCAATAAAAGTCATTAAAATTCTTAGTCTCTACAGCAAGTACCAAACACAAGCCAAGCAAGACATCGAGACAAAAAGATTGATGCACTAATGGCAAAACAAAAAAGGAAATAAATTACTAGAACTACTTTTAAAGAAAAAAAACAATGAAAAATTGGTCTCTGGTCACAAAAGAAGCAGTCAACAGACGACATCAGTACCAAGGAAGACCCAGCCACACTCACAACCCACCCAACAACTTCCCACATCAAAAACTCATCCAAAAGGGTCGATGTACGTGACTCATCAAAGAACAGTGGCGTATGTACGCGACTAGGTAGAGGACAGCTTGTGTATATATGTGACTGTACATACTCTGACCCACGTATACAGAGAAGAAAGTGGTAAAAAGTAGGTCAAGGGTCAAACCACTCTAGGGGAGTGTCAATGGATAAACATACTACTAAATGCGACACGAAAACGAGGAGAAACAGAGAGCAATTCAAGCACATCATGCATCGAAACCCAAAGAAAAACAATGAACTTCCCTAGTGGAGTCGTCAATTCTGTTATGAAGAGAAACTTCCTATGGCTTGGGGTAGACCACAATAGACTAAATGACACCATAAATCAATCCACTTCAATATGCAAGAGAGATAAATGTTGCTAACACTAAGGGGTACGAAACATACCTTATTTCGGATGGTTGTAGTAGATCCCCTTTGAGCTTTTCAACCATGTGTGTTCCTACATTCCATTCTCAAAAACAACGAAACAACAAAGCATGATATATGTTAAGTGTTAGGCCTACTCTATCATATATAAATCCAACAAGTATAATCAAATACAACTACATCCATGGATAAGAATATTCATGCTCATACACATGTAATGAATGAGAAATGAATATTTCTATTAATAATGAACATAGATAATAGTGACAAACTTTGTCGACACCTCGTCGAAATGGAGAAACTGAGTCCTCCACCTAAGCCTCCACCACTTCTATATTCCATCTCAATTACAAGCTTACATATATTAAGATTTGAATGTTACTAGAAATGTGATATTAGAAGATTAGATTGAAAATGCAGTTTATTAAATGTATATTTAGAACAGGAATCGCTAAGATGTAGTTTATTAATATAAAAATCTCAACGTCTATTATATGTTACGTATAAAAATGGAAAAGTAGATTGGATGTTGAAATGATTAAATCAAGTTTAATTCATGCATGTAGTGATTATTATTCGTATAAATTTGGAAAATGAGCATGGAGTAAATATAAAAATTAGTTGTGAGGGTGTAGGTTAATAAAATCATTGGATTTTGAAATGATTAAATCGAGTTTAATTCATGCATGTAGTGATCATTATTCGTATAAATTTGGAAAATGAGCATGGAGTACATATAAAAATTAGTTGTGAGGGTGTAGGTTAATGAAATTAAGTTTAATGTTTATAAATAATTGTAATGTTTACGTTTAAAAGATTAAATGAATTTGGAATATGTTTTTGGAATGCTTAATATGTTAAAAGAAATAGTTATAGAAAATAAAGTTAATATATTTTAATGCATAAGAATATATCTATAATAGGGCTTGGAATATACATAATGTGAATCTTTAAAGAAATTTGGAATGTATAGAGAGAAGATTTAATTGAATATTTATAGATTGAAATGGATTTAGATTTTACTATTTAAACACTTGAATATTTATATAGTTTAAATATTTATTTGAATGTATTGGAATAATATACATAGCTTAAATATTTATTTGAATTAAAGGATGTAGTTGAAAGATATCTAGTGTATATGGTTAATGATGGTTGAGTGAAAATGTTTATTTGAAGTGATGATTAGAATTATATATATATAATTGATGAATTAATTTGGTGAATAAGAGTCCAAATGTTAATTATATACATAATTGTATTGGTATTTGTTTATTATATTATTAATATATGGTATATTTTTTGATATGTGAAAAATAATATAGAATTGTATTGATGAAAGAATTCCACTTAATATTTAATATTTAGGGAAATTTATTGGTTATGTTATTTATCTTTAAAATGAGAGCCAAAGTATTCCTATGCATAATATAAGAAATAATTGTTAAGACTTCGATTAAAGGAAACATAGTGTCCACTATATATGTGTTAAAAATAATAGATTACATAATTCAAAATTGGAATAATGGCCACGTTGATTATGAATTGGAGTATAACAAATTTATCTAATGTAAGAAGAAACCAAATTGATAACGTTAATGCAAAGAAAAAAAATTGTTGCTACTTACATGGTCATTACATTTTTATGTTTGTAGATGGAAATTGAAGAAGCAGAAAACAATTGAGGCAATCAACAAAACATTCGGCCAAATATCCCAAGTCATGCAAGTGGTTTAACACTAACAATAGTTCTAAGGAAGAATGATCCATATATTTGAATGTTAATGTAATTTGTTGTATATTTTGAAATAATTGCTTATGAAAATAAGGCATTTTGTATAATGTACTGAACATAGTGTCCCAATTGAAATACAACGAGATACCAATAAGTGTAACAATTACATGTATGTTGACATTTTCATTATTGTGGAGTTTATGTTATCTCATTTTGTATGATAAATGGATTCTTATTAATATATAATATAATAATTTTTTTAATTCGATTGCATTTACAATGTCATTGTGAAATGTTACATTGCTAATTAAATATATGGATGATTAAATATAACAATATTGTGAAATGTGACATTGCTAATTAAATATATGGATGATTAAATATAGATGTGAAGATTTATGCTATAACAAATTATTCCAAACATCATATCCAAAAAAAATAATTAAAATTCAAATGAATACTACTATAAAAAAATTATTTCAATTTATGATGAATAATGGAATCAACCAATAAAAATAAAATATCAATATTATAGTGTGATGTCAATAGTCATTGCTTACCAAATAGAAAATAATATGCAATGATTTCAATCATTCCAATTGTTTAGATGCGTTTAAAAACATATAGCACCGGTGTGCTTTAAGCAATGTAGCACAAGTGTGTTGAAAGAAATAGGTGCCGAGTGTAACATAATACTCGTTGCATTGCTTTTTGTGATGCTACACCTCAGTGCACTACTCTATATATTAACAACACCATTAATTTTTTAAAATATAGCTAAAGTCAACATCTCAGTCAACTTTACTGGTGTGTCTATCTTCACTTATCGCACTAGTGCTTTGTAATAGTTAGGTTGGATTGGTGCGTTTTAATAGTTAGTAATCATCGGTGTTATTTTTGGTATACATCACCGATGCGTCTTGAAAGTAGTTAAGCACCAACGCTATGGTTGGTAAAATGCACTGGCACATATAGTCTTATAAAGCACTAGTTCTTTTAATAATTTTGGTGTGACACCGATACATATACTGGTTTCAAATTTTTGTGTGCGTCAATGTTGTATGTTTCTTTTAAATGCATCGGTGCATTTTTCATTTGCTCAAACTGGTGCATCTAAAAAAAACTCCACAAAAACCTTCGGTCGTTGAGTTTTTTGAGTTATAATTTACATTTCCATAAAAATCTCCACAAAAACATCTGGTACCATTTGCGGAGGTTGTAGCAGAGTTTCTTTTGAGATTTCTTACAAATCTTGTAACACTAAAAACCTCCACTCTAACCTTCTCTGTAGGGCCTTTTCCTTGTAGTGAGTTTACAGAAAAATAATTCATGTGATTTTTTTTTTATTCTCGAGCTTCTAGTGCACGTGTTGCATAGGAGCCCTAGTGCGTAAAATTGGAATGCATAGTAAAGAATTTTTGTTTTAATTTTCCCAGAATAGTGGTATGCCAAGAAGATATGCAATCCCTATCGTTCTCTGAAGTGTATTAAGAATAGGATGCACTAGTGTGCCTTATTCTACAAATCACATTACCCTCAACAATATTGAAAATTGCATCGATAACTATATGTTATCCAATATAGTGGATAATTTTGTTTCCAAATATTTTTGCAGATGTTTGAACATAGTGCGTAGAGGGATTTGTAGCACCGATGCATTTTGTTAGTTAGAATGCACCAATGTAGTATTATTTAGGAGCATCGTTCAAATTAAAAATCCCTATGAATTTATATTTAAACTTAAAATTATATATTTGCATCAAATGTTCTTTTAGGATTCAACCACGCTGATTACAATATTTCATAGTATACATATGTTGCTTAATATAACCTTATCCTTACCAAATGGTTTCGAAACTATATTGCAAGTAAGATTGTAATATGGTTCTAAAATGAAATCAGACTATAGACATGAATTGATTGCGAATTCCACTCAAATTTAGGGAGAAAAAGTTTATAGGGCCCTCATACAAAGTTGAGGGACCTTTTAGATGCAATCGTTGCTTCGCAAAACACACAATAGTATAGTAAATCCAAAACATAATAGCGTTGATTTGAATTAGGAATGGCATGACCGAGTTAGCCATGTCATTTAACATGTAGGATGGGGAAAAAAAACGCTAGAGCATTATGTATATCTATAACGTTCGAGCATTATAGGAATACATAACGCTCTAGTGTTATGTATTTATATAACACTCAAGCATTATAGAGATACATAACACTCAAGCATTCTATTTAGATATAATAATAAAAACTCACAATGGGTCGTGATATCCATTATGCATTTCACATCCACCATCCACAATAGTCACTGGTGAGAAGAAGGAAGAACGCCCATGTGTTTTTGGCTGCTAGGTTGGAATAGGAGGGCAAATTAGAGAGGTATGCATATAAATCCTCTTCAATTTTAGCTCGGTGGGCTAGCTCAAGTGGTCGAGTGTTGTAAGTTGTGAGCAGAAGGTATTGGGGTCAATTCCCTGAGAGGCTATACATTGCTATTTAAGCACCTCACTTGATGTCCCCATCGGGTTAGCTCTGTAATCAGAGTGAATGGGTGAGGCCCCTTCAGGTGGGACCCCCTTGCGTTGTTCCTGTGTACATAACAGACCCTGCTAGGGTAGGCGAACCACACTATAAAAAAATGCTTTTCAATTTTTCCTCTTTCCCTTATTAAACACATAATTTTTATGTTGCCCCAAAATTTAAATCCAATGAACTAAAATCCAAAACTAATTTTTCATAATAAAAATACATACTAAATCCAACTAAAAATTTCTAACTCATACCAAGATTACCGTCATGGTTAAAAAAAAAATTCATCTCAAGCTTCCCCTACAAACTATTAGATCCATTATTGTTCCTTCAATCCAACTATTTTTTCATTGTTTCTACTTCGTTCACCCTTATAAAATTTAATCAAACATTCAATCACTAAATGCCCATATATATGGAATCTTATATAATCTAAAGGGTATTCGTACATAGTCCAAGTGAATATGTACATAACATCAACTTCCCATCTCTATTTCCATAACATCTACCAATTTGTCCATCAAGTCAATCTCAATTAGGATATGAGCCCCTGAGTGTGAGGTATCCAATTTAATATGTTTATCGTCTTCTAAAAAAGTCACTATGTTATTCCCAATAGCCCTAAATACTTCCACATTATGGAGGTCTAACACTAAACCAACAAGTTTTACATGCATAGGATGCATTGTTTGCTCTTTGAGCCGAGGTCAAAACTAGGCATCCATTTCCCAGGGTAAAATTAGATTGCATTACTCTAGAACCATATAAACCACACAATATTAACAACATCTTCTTTAGTTTTCAAGTGGAATACCAAGCAACCTCTTTCCAAAGTGTGAAACCCTAGCACATGCATCCTAGCACACATTTTCACTAACTTCTACCATCTGACTCATTTTTACATCTTCACCTAAAACTAAGTTAGGTTTCGACGACGAAAATTTAACATACATGTTTCCTCTTCTTCCCACATTAACCACTAGGTTATTGCGAGCCTTCAAAAATCCTGCTAATCCCTTATCACCTTCCTCTTTAGCATGGTCCTATTTTAAAATACCCTCCTTCAACCCACGTGGACTTTGAAGGTACCTCAAAACCATGACAAAGGTTTATGTAGTTCCTTGGACAATGAATTACACAACCAATTGTACAATTGCTACGAAACTTAATTTCACTCCCTTAAGCATAAGAGATCCTTATCCTAGAAAGCTCCATAATTATCGTAAGAAAGCTCCTCAATCTAAGTTTGAAGCTCAAAGTAGGAAAATATAATACAATCACATATATATTTGTTGCACGAGGAATTGTATACAATTGATTTGTTGTGTTCCTTCAAGTGTTTGTGAGTATCTTGCTTATGAACGTGTGTTCTAAGTTTAATAATTATTTTATGTTTTCCTGATGCACATTGGATTACTGAATGTTAAATTACAACCTACATCTCTCCTCACCATATATATGTTAACCCATGTAACCCTTTGTGAGAATTGCTTCTCAATGAGATCTAGGAGCTAGAGCAATATTCACACTCAAAGTATTTGACAAAATATGCTAGAGAACAAAAAAAGAGACTGAAAATAACACATGTGAATGGTGCTAATAACTAGTCATATTTTTTTTCCTAGGAAAAAAAGCATAATTTTATTTCATCTTTTGAGTAACAAAATTACATTTTGTAGATACACATCACTGTGTATTCTATAAAGTACCCTGAGTAGATCCAGTGAATACTTACATCAAAAAATAGGATGAATGTTCAATCCCGGTCAAAACACAAAATTTCTCAATCCATATACATCCATATCAGCCAAACAGAGGAAAATAAAGGCATATAGTTATGAAAAATAACTAAGTATCAGTCAAATTCTATAGATAAACCTGTAACTGCAGAAACTAATAACTGGTCATATTATTACAATACATCTTGTATATGTGTATCATACATATTTATAATACATTGGGGAAAATTCGTAATCCCTTAGAGGCCATGTGAATGCATACAAGTGTCAGGCTAGGATTTGACCCCTAAACCCCCCTAGGCTGACCAATAGGCTACCAAACCTAACCAAATAGACATGAATCCATGTTTGAACATGTAAGAAGCATGCCTAGGTCATAAATGAGGGAAGGATAGCATGGGAGAGCGTATGGGTGAGTGGGAGAGTCTCTAGGAGCCAATAAATGCCCAAGAAGACCACAAAACAACCACATTCACACACTAGCACCCCTAGTCAAAGATAAAAGTGGTTTGCAATTAATGCAAGCGCCTAGATTACAGAATGATAAAACTAGAGTGCCTCAACTGTTAAAAAATGAGCCAGAATTACCTATTTGACCAGTATTGATCAGTATAACCTAAGTTAGACCATACAACATAAGCACAAGGCAAATGATTACGTCTCCTAGGTAGATCACCATGGTACTAAGGCATATTATTTATCTAACACCACCCCACCCCCCCCACTTAAGCCTAACTTAGTAAAACTTATACCAAAATGATTTATTAAGGCCTTGGCAACTAAGGCACAAGTCATCTTTTACAACAAAAATTTATTAATCCATTTAACCGAGGTAAGGAGGAAAAACTCATGGGATAAAACCTCCCCTCAAAGATGGACATGACATAGATGAACAAAAAGGTCTTCAACAGGTCCTCTTCTTCACTTGAATGAGCTGAAATAACAACTTCTTGGTGATGGACTTGGTGAAGCTATTGTGGATGCCAATATCATGCATCAATGCATCAAAGTGTTGTAGGAAAAGATCATGTGGAGAGGCCCTTTGATGATCATCATTTGATGATGGAGGGGCATCATAAGAATGTAATTTTCTGCAAGAATACTGTGATCTAATAGAATAATCAACCATGGAAAATATATCTTTGCAAACTCTTTCCCAAATAACATCAAAAGATTCAACAAAATTTGCCTCTTGTGTGGCTTCCATCTCATGAATAAAACCATGAATCTTCTTCCCAATTTGATGAAGCACCTTCATAACTCTGTAACAAATCTCATGAGGCTTTGAAATATTAGAATATATGTCATATGCAATAGGAAATATCAAAGGTATGGGGTCTCCATGAGCGGATGGGTCCATAGAGAGAGAAGAGTGAGCAACTAGATCACAATTGCAATTGAGCGAACCTGGATGGTCTGGAGAATTGAGCTTTGAACCATGGGTGGTAAAAGCAATTACAGACATATGGAACAGCAGTCCCATGAAGGCCAATGATATGGATGTCCAACCAATGAAATACACACAAGACATAAAAGCAACATATACAAGTGCCATAGCATTGGAAACTAGGAAATTTTGAGATTTTCCAACTAGTGAACTTCAAGGTTGTCGGGTCTTTTGGTCATGAAATGGTTGGGGAAATGATTCTATGACTATCACAGGCTATATGTCAGCCTACATATCACCTTAAAAATTATAATGGGAAAGACCTGATTGGATTGGGAAAGAGCTTTCAGAAGACTCATCAGAAACTAGCAAAAAAGATTAGTTTTGGTGAACTGGTTGGGGTTTATTCCAAGGAAGGGATGGAGGATTCAGATTCTGATATATTAGAAGGTAAATTAGAAATAGATCCACCAGAAATAGAGATATCGAAAATGGCTTTTACCCATGCACTCAATGCATGCTCAGGCTTACCACTTCCTTGCTTGCGCTCCCATTCTCTTGCAAAATATGGAAGATCAATATGGTTCTCCTCAAGGAGTTTGGTCATGATGTCCATCTTCTTTCTGAAGCAGGATATTTCAATATTTGAACCTCTACAATAACCACATGTGGGTCTCTATCTCTCTTGTTTCTCCTCTGGATCTCAAACTCCCATCAGTAGAACTGGAGCTTTTTGAACTTGACTGCTTCTTCTCTTTCTCTCTTTGCTTCAAATCTTTCTTCTTGCCTTTGGCTTGATTTGATACACAAACAAAAAGGGCTTGTTCTTTGGTGTATTTTATGGCACCCATTTGTATGAGCTTGTCTTGCTCCCGAGTCAAAGACTCCATGAAGTTTGCTAGCGCAGACGTCCTGCAATTTCTAGCAGTAAGCTTACTTGAGTGAAATGTCAAAACATACACAAAATACTTAGGCCCTATCTTAGAAAGGATGGACAAGATAAGTTGATAATATTTCTTCTCTACGCCACACTATTTTAGCTAAAGTACCAACGCTTTGAACTTGGTAAAGAAGTCTTCAATGGTATCAGAGTGAGTTGGGCTTAGGGAGATTAGCTCATTCTCAAGTTGATGGCCTCTCATTTCATTAGTCTTCCCACATAGTGACTCAAGATTGAGCCAAAATTCATTGGGTGTGCCAATACTTTCTACATGAAAGAGGAGTTCCCTCAAAATGCCGAGGGAAAGCTTTCCAAAAGCTTCATCAAGTCGATTGAAGTACTTAGCTTTCTCTACTGCAAAGTTGGGTTCGACTTTAGTCCCCATGGTGACTCTATACAGGCATTTTTGACCTCAACTGGATCACCATTTTGGAATTCCATTCAAAATAGTTGAATGGTGTAAGAAATAGTTGAGTTTGCTCCATTCTGCTTGTGCAACCTGTGAGAAAAACATTGTAAAACCTGCAATGCAAACACTCGGATTTTCTGGAAATATGCCCTAAAATACAACTCTAACCTCTCTAGATTTGTTTGCAGCTCCAACTAGATCTGATACCATGTGAGAATTTATTCTCAGTGATATCTAGGAGCTAGAGAAATATTCACGTTCAAATTATTTGACAAAATATGCAAGAGAACAACAAAAGAGACTGAAACAACACATGCGAATGGTGCTAATAACTGATCATATTATTACAATACATCTTGTAGATGTGTATAGTACACATTTATAATACATTGGGGAAAATTCGTGAGCCCCTGGAGGCCATGTGAATGCATACAAGTGTCAGGCTAAGATTTGACCCCTAAACCCCCCTAGATTGACCAATAGGCTACCAAACCTAACCAAACAGTCACAAATCCATGTGTGAACATGTAAGAAGCATGTCTGGGTCATAAATGAGGGAATATAGCATGGGAGAGTGCATGGGTGAGTGGGAGAGTCTCTAGGAGCCAATAAATGCCCAAGAAGACCACAAAATAGCCACATTCACACACTAGCGCCCCTAGTCAAAGCTGGAAGTGTTTTGCAATTAATGCAAGCACCTAGATGACAAAATGATCAAAGTAGAGTGCCTAAACTGTCAATTAATGAGCTAGAATCACCTATTTGACCAGTATAGATCAATATAATCTAAGTTAGACCATACAACATAAGTACAAGGCAAATGATTATGTCTCCTAGGTAGATCACCATGGTACTAAGGTAGATTATTTCTCTAACACCCTTTAAAACATATCCCTTAAATTCCAACCATCCCAACTCTTATAAAATGTCACTTACCATCCTTATAACCCATTTAACCACTAACATTTAACACATATTATAACCCCTACCTCATTTAATCCATAACTTATAAAAAAACACCTCAACATAGTTAACCACTAACCTATATGTACTCAATCAATACCTAGATATTATAACCCCAAACAACTAGTCCCTGCTAATTTATACCATATATCCCTAAGAAGCTTTTTGTTATTACAATATAGTAAGATGAGATTAATGTTTGTAATGAAATCGTTCTTGCACAATATTTTTACATTTTTCATTTTCAAGAGATGCCATTATAGGATGTATATGTTTCTAATGGTTTTTTATTTTATTTTTCATTGCAGTGACGAGCATGGATGGACACATAGACATACAAAGAGAAGTACAAAGGCTCGGAGACATTCGAGCCTTAATTATTATTGTTGATGATATACATCTTTTGCTTGCATCATATGGTGTGCTTGAGGATATTGCCAAATATAAAGAGAGAAAGAGGAAATAATATGTCGATGGTATTAGCTACAAGGAAGTCAAGAAATTAAAGATAACAAAACAACATGTCTTTGCCCTGGTAAGAGATCCACGAAACAATCAAATCCCAGAATTAGGCAAAAATCATATTTCTATTTAGTGGTATACATATCAACCTTTCATAGATAATTGGGTGGATAGATAATACATGGTCTTTGATGTATCGCCACACAAAAAGTGAGAAATGTCATTTTATTTTCTTAGAAAGATGTATGCAAAATTTGTTTTGGGGAAGCATGTAAACTATTTTGATATGTTGGAGTGTCAAGGAATGGGGATGGGGATGCCTTAACAACGTCCCAATGTGAGGAACATAAATCCCGGTTGCCCAGTACCTGCGCCTCGCAAGTGGATACACAAGATGGATGTGCTACTTGCGCATCAACTGGTCCCACAGACGTAGGAGTCATTCCTATAGTTTGCACAAGAGGTTGTTCTCCATAGCAATTATCTTTAGGGTATGTACCAAGCATGGCCATAAGAGCCACCATCTATTGGTGGGGTAGGGCCACCACCTCCCAATGGGGTAGAGCCACCACCTTCCAATGGCTGAGGGGCATTTAGTAGTGGGATTAAACCCATATATCACGAGCCCAATCGAGAGCCCCACCCATGCAAATCATGCATACATCCCTTCTTTGGTCCTATCCAGATAGATGATACTTTACTAGGTATTTTACGCAGGTAAGTAAATGGTTAACAACAGCCTTGTTTGAAAAACGATTCCCTTACTATACACATATAGATTGCTAATATTGTTAATGTTTTTAAAACTTGCAGTTGCTACAAGTAGAGAACATGGGGAAATACTTTCCCATTGGTGATGCTCAGGCTAGTCCAGAGGCTCATGCACCATAACCGTGTGATGTATGAGATGATGCCATACCTTCAATGCCAACAACTCACACTATGGTACTATTTCAACATGTCATTTTATTAATACATGTTAGTTTGTTATCACAAGTTAGTTAATTAATGCTACACATTCTATTATTTACAATATTCTAAATTGCAAGTTGTAGATCCCCCATAGAGTTTAATCATTTCTTCTAGTGATCTCCCCCTTGGTGGGGAGATAAGCAGTACACAATACATAGGGCATGGGTATATGGTAGAACATGCCACAGATTTGTTGGAAGCATACAGTGTATTCGTAAGTATTTCAACATTGTACATGTTATTTCATTGATTAATGCATTTATAGCTACGCCATCACTTGATGATTGTAGCCATCATTTGTTATATTTAGAGAACAGTTTGCAATTGTCTCTCCTCACAGTCCAAATGTGTAGAAGGGTTGTGTGTATACGAGAGGCTCCACTTCTAGAAAGGGTGTGGATGCCCTCTATAGCAGGCACACAAGAGATTCATTTGCGCCTAACTTAACAAGTGTCATTGATGTTGCACTTAGTATCACATCTGCAATAGCAACAAGTCATATAGAGGTAACTATTTCAATATTTGTACATAGTATAATCATGTAACTATATTGTTTATTTATGCATGTCTAACTATTTCAGCATTTGGTGATTGTAGCCATTAGCAGCAATAGTGCTTGGTCGCTCTGGTCTATCCATGGTTGTGACCGAGTCTCCTCTGATGGTGAGATGTTAATTGATGACGAGATATTTTTATTCACTTTACATACACATGTATTTTTTTTCAATAACACGAAACTTCAGTTACAATGATTAAAATGCTGAAATAATTAATCAACATAAAGACTCAGTAGGAAGGAAGGACTTGTAGAGATGGTAATGCGAGCGACCTTGAGACCGTAACACTGAACTCAACAAATCATTGCAACAAAAATTAATAAATAATTGATATGGCAAGATAGTCAGAGTCGACGAAGCACATTAAAAAGGTACATCCTAACATGTAAAGATGCTGTGTGAACCATAATGAGTTTATCGTCAAGTACGAAATATTAATAACAAATTGGACATAGTCAAATTCGACATTTAGATTTATGTGAACAAAACCAATATTAGCCAAAAATGTATCATGCATTCCCATACCTCATGCCATGGAAGCGTGACGGCTCTAACACCTAACACGTTTGTTTTAAAGACGACTTTGTATAATGTATACGACTCACGAACTTAAGCTCACCACCCCCTCTCCACTACATATTTCAAAGCATCTTCCCATAACTAATCAAACCATAGATAATTATCTTATAAGAACAACAAATTAGAAGTTTGAAAAATTAAATTAAAATAATAATAATTTGAACTATTAAATTATAATACGTGTCAATTAATTGACATGACATGTCATATGTCCACAAATGGACATAATAAGTGCCTCGATTCATAGTTGAACTCCCACACAGGATTCAAAATTGAACTCGTCAAAGCCCGTCAAAGGGGTTCCAACCAATCACAAAAGTGCAATTAAAAAAATGGCCGTAAAAAAAATGTTGATTTTTAATTTTGACATTTAAAACAAAAATTACAGATTCCAATTAAAATTTCATTAGAAGTGTGATGTGACAAAAAGCTCGTCAAACATTAATTCGACTAGCTGGGAGTAGTTGGCATCTAAGAATGGGCTTTGTTTGATGGGATGGGCTCTCACATCATTTAATCAATTTGGTCCATAAGTTAATTAAATAAATATATTAAAATCCCAGGTGTGCGTTGGATATGGGCGATACTAGACGGGGCATGGACAATTAATTCGTGTGAATCTGCTTTATCAGCTATGGACATATTATTGAAAATCTTGGGCGAGAGCATGGAGGACCAAATCTTTAGATAGATTAAATGTTGGTACTGTTCTTGCTAAATCTTGATCTGGAACCTCTCAAACATCGATTGGATAGGGCCTTTTGCTAGCACATGCCTCGTATGGATTCTTGTCAATCAGAGCCATCCACGGTGACCTATTCACTAGGTATCATATTGTGTCGATTGCCTCTGCTCAGAATTATTGTACAATACCTCTCCTTACCCCAGTTGTGCAAAGGTAGGTAGTTATCGGGCGGGTTAAAATGACTGATATTCATATCCAGTAGCTTAGGAACCAGTTTAACCGGTATACCCGGTAGTAGATCCAAATCCAATTATTCTTTATTTGAGAAATATGGTTTCATTTTTAACAATGTCCACAGCTTGTTGAACTAGACATTTCACTTTGTTCTCGCCCTTTTCATATTGCATTTTTTAAAGGGTTTTTGTTTTGTTTTCTGGAATTAGTTTTCTTTTTGCCAAGAGAGAATGCATTGAGTTGTGCCAGTTTTGAAAGAGTTTCTTTTATGTGTTTTCTGGAATAGGTTTTCTCTTTGCCAAGGGAGAATGCCGACAAGAGCATGCTGTGATCCTTTTAAATCTATCAAGGAGAACTGTAACTGGAAACTGCAGATGATGCATAAAAAGGAAATGAATTCAAAACACAATCCAATGGTGGTGCGTTAGTGTTAATCATTTTGATGACATTGGGGATTATCTGCTAATTTAAGGTAAATGCTTATCTCATTATTTTCTTAAAATTTTCTTTTCCATTGTATTAAAGAGGGTTGAATATTTAATCATTTTGATGACAGTAGGGATTATCTGCTAATTTAAGGTAAATGCTTATCTCATTACTTTTTATTTTTATTTTTAATTTTTTTTTTCATTGTATTAAACTGAGTGTTGAATATTGCAGCGTTGAATTTATGAATTTCTATTCCATAAATTCTATGAATTTCTATTCCATAAATTCTATGGATAAGAGATTATGCTCATTTTGAGACATTATAAGGAATTCTCTATAAGGAACGAAACATCCATATAATCCTCCCCAAAGAATCTAGGTTGAAGACCTTCTCATCTATAGCAATACTTGTTCCTCGTAAGCAACTAAAACGATCCCATAATTATTAATGGGTGTCTTTTTTAGTGTTGTCTTTACTAATAGAAGAAACAATAGTACTAAACAAGTGACAATTATAACTATAATCATGTCTTGGCTTTTTTTCTTGGCAGAGGCTTATATGTTTGGTGGCTTTCTTCCTGGCTCTGGTAACCAACATCTCATGCCTTCCTCCCTCATTCATAGCTTGACTTCATGGGTGTATCATATTTTTCATAGTTTTTAAATGCCTCATGCCCAGGGCTTGGTAAATTTATATTTTTTTGGGTAATTAGTGTGGATTTATCAATTTTATTAGTTAAATAAATTGATTAAAAACTCAATATTTTATTTAGCAATTCTTTTTAATGAAGTGTGAAATAAAATTGTTGTCAATTGAAATGTAAATTTTTTAAAGCTCTTCTTCATCGAATAACAACATGAATATATACCCTTCTAACTGAAATTAAGACCAGCCCTTCAAATTTGATCCCTTGATCCTTGCTCCCACATAGGAAAATTAAAATGATTATTAAAATAAAAAATACCTCGGCCAATGAAGATGTACTATGACAACCGAGGAGGAACAATATGACCATGCTCAAAGCACGTGTTTGGAATGATCTATATCCACGGGAAATCCAGACTTGTCAGTTCTCTGAAAGCATGATTCACTCTCCCGGACCCCTGGGGCCGGTATCCTTCCTATTTTTTTTATAACTTTATAAAGCCTAAGGCCAGTACCTCTCCCAGTAACCTCCGTCCGGTCCACTGCAGGTTCTGTGAGAAGCCTAAGATAGTAACTCCCCCAATATCCTCCGTGCGGTCCACTGCAGGTGCAGGTCCTGTGAGAAGCAGTTCAATGGCTTCCCCATTTCGTTTCCTATCTTCTCTCAAATACGAGTCACGTGTTCGAATCCTATCCCGTTCTCTGCAAGCGCGGCTATTTTCATCGGGACCATGTCAAACTGAGCCACACATTTCCACCGCGGAGCCAAAATATGCACTTGGGAGGATTGGACATTCTCCGCAATCAGCACAAAGGCGATGGCTCTACGCGTTACCGTTTGCCATGGCTGTCTCCGCGGGAGCTTTTGCAGCTGGATTAGGACCACAGACATCCGATTGCGAAGTAAATGAAACTCCAAGGTACATAACTTGGAACTCATTCTTCTGTTAAAGAACGGATTCCCCATTCTCTTAGATGCTGCGCTGTTAGTGATTTAAATTGTTTGGTTTTGGTCCAATGCTTTGCTGTGAATAATTTAAATTCGCGGAGCAGAGTTGGCGGTAAAGGCAGCACGGAGCTCGTGGTTAAAGGCTCCCACAAGGAACTTCCTGAAGGCTTTCTCGTTGAATTGAAAGCTCTATGCGGGGTATGCCGTTGCTTAACTTTTTGAAAGAAACGATTCTGTGGAGGGGAAAATACAGTGTGTTTTTTTGCCTTGTATTTATATTTCCGGCATTTTGCATGATAGCTTGACCAGATTGAAGAAATAAATCATTAATATCTTCAAAGGGTTCCTCTGATCGAATTTTCTCCACATTTTTTGTATATTTATCGATGATTTTGTCATATCCCTAAAATTGGCGGATTATGTTCAAATGAAAAACTATTGGTCGTTCCTGGTCTGACCTTTGTCGATTGTGAAGGTAGGGCATCTTTAAAATTGGCAGAGGAACATGAAAGCTGTCAGTAATTCCGTTGTTTAACTGGAATAATAGCCGCGTTACAAGGGAAAAATTTACAACTAGAAAATTGATAAATCACAGGGCAGTTTATAAAGGTTCGGAAATATCCGTGAAGGAACTGATATCGCAGCATAAATTGATCTCAGATAATCATGCTCGAAATAATGAATGGCCGTTGCTACATGTTACATACCACAAGCTCACAGGAATTTTCAAATGGGTATATAGAAGTCTTGATTTCGATCGATACCATCAACATTTGACCATTACTGGCCATCACTGATCATCGCTGACCATCACTGCTTAAACGACTTCCTCTTTTAAACCTTTAAATAGTACATATTACCTAAGTGTACCACCATGATCACCTCTTCCTGTACAAAAGTTTTTATTCTATTAGCATTGCGTGCTATTTTTTCTTCCACCTTTGACACTGACTATTATGCCTTTTTAACTAAAAGAAATTTGTGCTAACTTACCTCTTTTAAATTACAAATTTTAAACCTTTCACATTTTTTTGATACGCACTGATATTCGTCTTCTTTATGAGCATCTTGAATTGAAATTTGATAGAATTCCTTTATTTTCTCTTGTACGCTTTGATATTTTTGCCACAAATTTTGCTTCTATTTGAACAACGTCTATCTGTAATATACGTACAAGAAGAGCTTCATAACCATCTTACTCCAACTATGAATCTTCTCTTTACCCTCTTGAACTTGCTCACGCTATGGCTAAAGCGCACCATATGGCAATGTGTCGTTTCAACTTTGTGCGAGTCAATTTCATCCTTTGCGGGTCTTCCACTCTCTTGAATTTAAAGTAGCATCCCATCTTGCTTAATGAGTCTATAAATGTTTCTACCTTTAGGCTTTTGTTATAACATGAAACTTCTACCTTCACTTCCTTTTTATTCTTCATATATCTCATCAATGGTGTCACTACTTCTCCATCTTCACTCTCTTCTTCCTCTTCTGGTTTAAGTCACTCATTTTGGCATCTCTATCTTAATGTCCATTTCCAATTCTTCAATTCTCCCCAATGCTTATAGTTATTTTTTGATTAGAACAAGATATTTCCACACTGGTCGAGCATCTCAAGAAACCACCCACACAAATAGATCACCTATCAGCACATCGATGTTTTTTGAGATTAAAATCCTCAGAGGGAGACAGTCCCTGACCCCAACCAAACAACTATTTAAGGCAATATATTAATGCAAAAGAAAAAAGAATTTACATATGAGTTTTTCACAAGTCGATCATTAAGCAAATGACCTTCCGTGCACTTTGAATAGAGATCATGGACCAATCGGGTGCTAAGCCACATATCAATAGCCAATAAGGTTGAGGTGAAGATGAACCGTTGGATCACTTTATGTCTATAACATATCATGACCATCGGATTAGATAAGTACAAATGCATACTAAAGAAGTAGACTCTATCCAAAGACACATTAGACCAAGTTGATCTTAATTAACTTTTAACTGTCTAAATATCCTAACATTCCCCCTTAAGAATAACTTGGGATAGGATTGAAGGATTTACAAAGGTGACACAATAGGAGAAGGAAGGAGGCATTAGAGCATATCCCCCTTTAGTGACAAATTCCTGAATTCCTAACATAGGTCAAAGTTTAGAAAACTTTGCTTCTATAAGAGACTTTGTGAAGATTTTTGCAACTTTTTTTTTTTTTAACAGAAACTATAAACATAAATATATAAAAGGGGGCTGCGCACAGCCATGCGTTACAGAGATGGTAGCTTCATCAGAGAATATACATCAAAAAGGCTGTCAAAGAGGACCAGCCATGGGATTGTCCAAAATACCCTGCAAACTGACTGTTCAAAGCTTCTAAAACTGCTAAAGGGGTAAACCCTTACGAACTGAAAACAGATAAGGAGGCAAAAAAACATTTAACATAACTTAAAGGAAACAGATTACTACATATTCCTATTGTTTCTCGGCTGGACTACTGACTCCTCTTCCATGGGGAGGGCCGCTTCAGCAACTTCGCCATTGATTTCGCCATTCACCCGGCTGGCCTGATGCATTTCAATGAATCTCTGCAGATCCTCTTGAATTCTGTCCATTTTCCCATGCATTACCCGGAGGCTGCTCTCATTATCGTCAATGCGGGCGTCATTATTGCTCACTTGCTGGGAAGTGTAGCTTACTGTTTTAGCCATCTTCTTTATCTCCTCACTCATTTCTTTGGTATCCACAACGTTAATGGCTAGAAGCTCATAAAGCCGGCGAAGATTCTTCTTAATATCCACCCAATTGCCTCCGTGAGCCATACCTTTAACCCCAGGCGAAATGGATAGACCAGCAAACAAATTGATAGGCACGCTGGCAGAATTCCCTGAAGTTCTTCGAAGATTCTTGATTGTAGAAAAGAGAGAGTTGAGCACCTCTAACTCATAAGACAACGAGAAATTACCTGCCTGGAAGAGACCCGAAGATCCCACA
>LPNX010154752.1:634467-671027 GCA_001517045.1 Pseudotsuga menziesii
CAACAACAGCGGGGTGGCGTAAATGCATGGGATGAGGAGGTTCGAGGAGAGGGGAGGGTGAAGAGGGATGGGTGATCCCATACCCCAAGCGCAAAACCTTCTCCACCTTAGGCTTAGGCATGAAACCATGGTTTTAGGCAAAAAACAAAACTTTCTCCACCTTAACATGAGGAAAATCCAGATTTCAATGTATAATGTGAGCCAAATGCATATTGCCTGAGTCATTAAGGAATATAAAGGTGGGAGGGAGGGTCCCCATCCTGTTCATAAACTCCTTGCGAAAGGGTTGCCCCGATGTTAGCCATAGCGTCAGCAGCTTTATTGTTGATTGTAAGGATGTGAAAGGGCTGATAGGAGTGATGCCAAAGAGATTTGACTTTATTATACAGGCGTCGACATCTGACAGCTCCCGAGGGGTAACCATTAACCAATTTGGAGATGACATGTTTAGAGTCTCCAAAAATTAAGACCTTGCGGTGATTTTTGGCCTGAAGAAAATGCAGACCTTGAAGCAAAGCCAACCATTCTGCTTCGTTATTGGTCCTGATCCCTAACCCCCAAGCAAAGGAATGTTCAATTTTTCCGCCGGGATCAAGAATGAACCCCCCGCGCCTACCACCCCTGGGGAAGATTTTTGCAACTTGATCATTGTTGGAAAAATGTAATTACTCGCAGATATGTATCTGACTCTCAGCTGACTCTGTCAGAGTCTGTACAAGTCAAGATCTTGTCTGTTAGTCTGACAAGAAGGAAGAGTGCAGGAGTAGGCAATGTAAAACAGTCGAATTTATTTCTGAAGCTAAGTTGTTAGGTAGATAGTTATTACAGTCTTTAATAGTGAGTCAGTCAGCCCATGTAGAAGCAATCTTCAGGTTGCCTATAAATAGAAGAAGCAAATTGTAAATCAGTTTACAGAGACAGACACAAGAGACATTACAGACAATAGACACTAGAGGAACTCCGGGTGAGAAAGAGAAGTCGAAGCTTAAGCTTCTGTGTAAGTGATTTAGTCGAATAGCTGAAGCTCTGTAAAAGGACAAGTCTAGAGCGACAAGTTTAGACCGACAAGTCTGGACCGACCAGTTTGTAACCGACAAGTTTGTAATACTTTGTTATTTCCGCATAGTTAAATATATGAAATAGTTTATGGTTGAATGCATGATTATTTGGACGCACATATTTCTAGATTTACTTTTGTAAATGTCTTTTACAATTACTGTTAAGTGAAAGATCAAAGAACCCATAAATTTCTCACCGCGTGAAAGTTCTAGGTTTTACGGCACATTGGTCGACTCAAGTCTTCCTACATATTTGGGCATATGTTTTTATAAGTTCTTTGGATTTGTTAATGTGCCCATTTTTACTCTATTTTACTCACAGGTGAAAAGCATTTGTAATTTCTTAAGTCTTTAGACTAAGAAACATACTCTGTAGATTTTGACCAAAGTGAACCGACTTGAGTGGTCGGTTGAGTCAGCCGACTGAAGTGAGCCGACTTGGTCGAAGACAAGAAGTGAACCAACTTGGTCGAAGAGAAGAAGTCAGTCGACTTGGTCGAAGTGACAAGTGGTCGAGGTAAAAACCAGTTGGTAGAACCGACAAGTTAGTCGAAGTAAATTTAGTTGATTGGAAGACCGACTAAAATTTATAAACTTGTCTAGTCGGGAGATAGACAAGTTTCACCGACAAGTAAAAAGAAAAAGTGGTTGGCGTGAAAAGTGAAAATTAAAATTTTAATATTGACTGAGCCCTAAACTCAAGTTTAGTCGGCTTGGTTTTGGCTATTTGGTATCAGAGCAAGGTTTCATATCAGAGCTTGGTTTTATATCAGAGCAAGGTTTATATCAGCCCAAGATTTAGGAAAGAAATCTTGTTTTAAAAGGTGGAAATTTAATTTTCTAAGGAAAGTTAATTAAAATTAAAAATGGCTTCCACTTTTGGTTCATTGCAACCTCCAAGTTTTACAGTAAAGAATTATGAATATTGGTCTTTAACAATGAAGGCTTTATTTAGAGGTCAAGATGTTTGGGAGATAGTCCAGCATGGTTATGCAGAACCAGCAGACATGACAGCATATAACAATCTCACACAAGCTGAGAAAGATGTCTTGAGAGAACAGAGGAAGAAAGATGGAAAAGCTATGTTTTTCATACATCAAGCTATGCATGAAAGCATACTTCCAAGAATAGCAACAAAGACTAATGCTAAGGAAGCATGGGATACATTGGAGACTGCCTATCAAGGTTTGGATAAGGTAAAGACATCCAAGCTGCAGATTCTGAGAAGAGATTTTGAATCTCTGTCCATGAAAGATTCAGAGAATGTAGACACATTTTACACTAGAGTTGTTGGGTTGATAAACCAACTGAAATCTCATGGAGAACCCATAGCAGACCAAAGGGTTGTTGAAAAAATTCTCAGAAGTCTTCCCCCAAGATTTGAAAATTTGGTTGTGACCTTAGATGAACACACAAACATGTCGACATTTACCATTGATGAGTTGTAAGCTTCACTCATCAATCATGAACACAGACTTAGCAGATCAGAGACATCATTGGAAGGTGCATTTGCAGCACAGTCATCCATAAGCTGTGGTAGAGGCAGGGGGAGAAACAACTTCAGAGGCAGAGGAAGTTCTTCAAGAGGAGGGCAAGGCAGAAGTCCTGCAAATGTCGGTGGCAGAGGAGATAACTAGAACCCAAGTCAGCCAAGTGGCCAGAGGTTTGATAAATAAAAAATTCAATGTCATTACTGTAAGAAGTTTGGTCATTATGCATATGAATGCAGGAAGAAGCAATATGACCAAGGAAGGCAAAGCCCAAGTCAGTCGACCGGCACCAACACTTCGACAAGTGCAATGTTAATGGCATCGACATCTCCACTTGAATGCAATGCTGTTCAAGAAAGTCCACACGACATATGGTACTTAGATTCATGATGCAGCAACCACATGACTGGTAATTTAAATCTGTTTTTCAGTCTAGACACTTCAGTTAAAACTGATGTTACACTTGGAAACAATGTCCAAGTTACTGTCTTAGGAAAAGGCACTGTTGATATTCTAACCAAACAGGGGGAGAGTAAGTATATCCCTGATATCTATCATGTTGAAGGTCTGAAACATAATTTGTTAAGCATTGGACAGTTGTTACAAAAAGGCTACAGAGTCTACATGGAAGATGAACACTGTGTGATCAAAGACAAGCGTCCAAGCGACCAGTTGATAGCAAAAGTGCCAATGACAAGCAACCGCTTGTTTCCATTGAGGATAGTTCCCGACATAAAAGGGAAGGCAAACACATGAGCTGCATTCAAGGCAGAAAGTGAAGAAACAATCGAGCTCCTCGACAAGAAATTGCAGCGCTAATTTGCAAGCTGCATTTCAGACAGAAGTTCAGGATGAATCCTGGTTGTGGCATTTCAGATTTGGACATCTGAATTTTGGTGGGATGAAGCTACTGCACACAAAGAATATGGTGAAGGGATTACCATTGATTGACAGACCAGAGAGGGTTTGTGAAGGATGCATTTTTGGCAAGCAGCACAGAGAGACATTTCCAGTCGGAAAGTCCTATAGAGCACGCACACCACTTGAAATTGTGCACTCTGACATTTGTGGTCCAATGCAGACATCATCCATTGGTGGCTGCAACTATTTTCTAACTTTTATAGATGATTACTCAAGAAAAACATGGGTATATTTCTTGAAACATAAATCTGATGCATTTGGTTATTTTCAGCAGTTCAAGGCACTCGTGGAGAACCAGAGTGGTCATCACATCAAGATCTTAAGGACCAACAGAGGAGGTGAATATGTTTCAAATGAATTTTTGAATTTTTGCAAGACCCATGGCATACAGAAGCAATTCACTGCACGGTATACACCTCAGCAGAACGGTATTGCCGAAAGAAAGAACAGAACCATCATGGAGATGGCACGCAGCTTGTTGGCAACCAAACATTTGCCAAATGAGTATTGGGGAGAAGCAGTTGCAACTGCCGTATACATTATGAACCGGTGTCTGACAAAGAGTGTGAAGAACAAAGTTCCCCAAGAAGCATGGACAGGTATGAATCATAGTGTTTCACATTTAAAAGTTTTTGGTTGTGTTGCATATGCTCATGTTCCAGATGAGCTAAGAAGGAAGCTAGATAAGAAGGGACAAAAATGTATTTTTGTCGGATATTCAGAAGACACAAAAGCATACAAGCTGTATGATCCCGTCACAAGGAAAGCGATAATCAGTCGGGATGTTCAATTTGTTGAGAACGAATCATGGGATGGAACCGTCAACATAAATGTCAACATTGTGTCGAACATCGACAATGATGATATGGAAGAGGAAGTGGTTCAAATACCACATGTAAGTCAACCGGCCGGAGCACTGTCGACTCCCATGACACCAAGACATGGTTCAACACAAGGACCATCGACACAAGTAGCAGCTCAAGCTACACCGACAAGTACACCAAGAGGACAGCAGACTCCATTAAGCATTTCGTCTAGGTCGACATCGACAGAATCGGTGAAGACAAAAAGTCTGCGGGAGATATATGAAGCTGGTACACCTAATTCGTTCTCTCTCTTTGCATTATTTTCCCTTATATATGATCCACTAACATTTGAAGAAGCTGTTGAAGAAGAAGTATGGGCACAAGCCATGGATGAAGAAATAGAATGCATTGAGAAAAACCAGATATGGGAGCTGGTTGATGTACCAAAAGACAAAGATGTAATCAGTGTCAAATGGATTTACAAGACAAAGCAAGATGCTGATGGGAATGTGTAGAAGCACAAGGCAAAAATGGTAGCAAGAGGGTTTACACAGCAACCCGGCATCGACTTCAATGAAACATTTGCACCTGTTGCACGCATGGATACAGTCATAACAGTTTTGTCCATTGCTGCACAAAACAAATGGCAAGTTCATCAAATGGATGTCAAGTCAGCATTCTTAAATGGCTATCTAGAAGAGGAAGTATATGTGGAACAACCATAAGGGTATGAAGTTCCAGGTCAAGAGCACAAAGTGTACAGGCTGAAAAAGACATTATATGGTTTGAAGCAAGCTCCTAGAGCTTGGTACAGTCGGATTGATTCCTATCTCAGTGAAAATGGATTTCACAGAAGTGAAAGTGAACCGACTTTGTACACCAAAGTCGATGAGCAAGGTAAGATGTTAATTGTCTGCCTGTATGTAGATGATTTAATATTTACTGGTGATTATGGCATAGCAGATTTTAAAATAGTCATGGAAAGTGAATTTGAAATGACTGATCTGGGGCTTATGAAGTTTTTTCTGGGCATTGAAGTTCAGCAGTCTGAAAGTGGTATTTTTATATCGTGCAGACAAAGTATGCAAGTGAAGTTTTAAAAATATTTAATATGTCTAATTGCAAGACAGCCCCAACACCAGTAATAACAGGCTTAAAATTGAGCAAGGATGATGAAGGATCCACTGTAGATCCTACGCTGTTCAAAAGGCTTGTTGGCAGCCTTATGTATTTGACAGCAACAAGACCAGACATTATGTATGGAGTAAGTCTGATCTCAAGGTTCATGGAGTCACCAAAAGACTCACATTGGCAAGCAGGTAAAAGAATTCTAAGGTATGTAAGTGGAACAAAAGACCTTGGTATTATGTATTCAATCTCAAAAAATTTTAAACTCATTGGTTACACTAACAGTGACAATGGAGGCAGCATAGATGACAGGAAAAGCACATCTGGGTACACATTTCATTTTGGTACAGGTGTTGTTTCATGGGCTTCAAAGAAACAACCCATAGTAACTCTATCTTCAGCTGAAGCAGAGTAGGTTGCAGCAACAAGTGCTGCATGTTAAGTTGTCTGGATGAGAAGAGTCTTAAAAGACTTGTCACAGAACCATAAAAAACCGACAACAATCTTCTGCGACAACAATTCAACCATAGCATTATCAAAGAATCATGTGTTTCACAAGAGAACCAAGCACATCGACACAAGGTTTCATTTTATAAGAGAGTTGGTGAACGACAAGGAAATTTGTTTAGAATTTTGCAGGTCTGAAGACCAACTTGCCGACATTTTCACAAAGCCATTGGCAAAGGATACTTTTCAGTATCTGCGTAGTTATCTTGGAATGACAAGTTCTCCACAATTTACTCTGTTATAAACAGAGCATCTCTAAGCTCTGAAACATTTTGTAAATTTTGTTTTAAAAATCCCCATCTGCTCATAATTAAGGGGGAGTGTTGGAAAAATATAATTACTCGCAGATATGTACTTGACTCTCAGTCGACTCTATCAGAGTCTGTACAAGTCAAGATCTTGTCTGTCAGTCTGACAAGAAGGAAGAGTCCACAAGTAGGCAATGTAAACCAGTCGAATTTATTTATGAAGCTAAGTTGTTAGGTAAATAGTTATTACAGTCTTTAATATTGAGTTAGTCGGCCCATGTAGAAGTAATCTTCAGGTTGCCTATAAATAGAAGAAGCAAATTGTAAATCAGTTTACAGAGACAGACACAAGAGACATTACAGACAATAGACACTAGAGGAACTCAGGGTGAGAAAGAGAAGTCGAAGCTCAAGCTTCTGTGTAAGTGATTCAGTCGAAGAGCTGAAGCTCTGTAAAAGGACAAGTCTAGACCGACAAGTTTGGACTGACCAGTTTGTAATACTTTGTTATTTCCACATGGTTAAATATATGAAATAGTTCATGGTTGAATGCATGATTATTTGGCCGCACATATTTCCAGATTTACTTCTGTAAATGTCTTTTACAATTACTGTTAAGTGAAAGATCAAAGAACCCATAAATTTCTCACTGTGTGAAAGTTCCAGGTTTTACGGCACATTGGTCAACTCAAGTCTTCCTACATATTTGGGCATATGTTTTTATAAGTTCTTTGGATTTGTTAATGTGTCCATTTTTACTCTATTTTACTCACAGGTGAAAAGCATTTGTAATTTCTTAAGTCTTTAGACTAAGAAACATACTCTGTAGATTTCGACCAAAGTGAACCGACTTGAGTGGTCGGTTGAGTCAGCCGACTTGGTCGAAGACAAGAAGTGAACTGACTTGGTCGAAGCAGCTGACTTGGTTGAAGAGAAGAAGTTAGTCGACTTGGTCGAAGCAACCGACTTGGTCGAAGCAGCTGACTTGGTTGAAGAGAAGACGTCAGTCGACTTGGTCGAAGTGACAAGTGGTTGAGGTAAAAACCAGTCGGTAGAACCGACAAGTTAGTCGAAGTAAATTTAGTTGATTGGAATACCGACTAAAATTTATAAACTTGTCTAGTCGGGAGATAGACAAGTTTCACCAACAAGTAAAAAGAAAAAGTGGTCGGCGTGAAAAGTGAAAATTAAAATTTTAATATCGACTGAGCCCTAAACTCAAGTTTAGTCGGCTTGGTTTTGGCTATCAATCATTTGTCGGGAAAAAAAGTACTTTGAGAACATGATCTTGAATAAGCTTTTTGATAAAGTGCATCTGTAGATTAGTGTGTTTGTTGTTTTGATGTTGAGGTTGATCTTTTATTATTCTTTGGTGAGCTTGATGGAACTTTGTTTGTCACACCAGAGGGTAGTTGGATGTTGCTGCTAGATCCAAACTCTGAAAGGATTTATCAAAGCCATAGGGCTTCTTGTCTTGCAATAACCGTGGTTTGATACTTTGCTAAAGAAAGAGCAAGAGCTTGTTATTTCTTACAAGCCCAAGCGACAAGGACAGAACCAAGACTGAAAACACAACTTGCAATAGACTATCGATCATTAGGGTTGTTGGTCCAGTCATAATTACATAAGCCAACCAACAAAGGAGTCCCCCCTGAACTAGAATGTATCCCAAACTGAACTATACCTCGAATATACGAGAGTATGCTGGAAATAATAACTCTGAAGGTCCTTACTCATATTTTTGGTGCGAGTGCGATGAGAAAAACTTAAAGTTTTTGACCTTTGTATATTTATGTAAAAAGTGACTTTTATATAAATAAAGTGTTTATGTTTTGTACTTTATAAAATGGGTCATTTTTAAGTGATGTATTTAATTATTAAACATGTTAAATGTAATCTGGTTAGAAAGCTTGGTTTATGTGCATTACAACTTGTGATTGTTGTCCCATTGCTGTGGGGAGTCAAAGATGGATAATAATATTTGGGAGAACAGTCTGGAGGAGGATAATTTGGAGGTTGGAGCACTAGTTTTGGAGCAATTGGAGAGTGTTCTGTTTGATGATGATGATCACCCCCATCTACTACCATGGTTTCCTTGACCAGATTCTAGTAGCAGGGGCTTCATGTTCAGTTCCACTTCCATCTACATAGTTACCTCATACTTTATCTCCACCACCACCATGTGGAGCCATATGGGGCAATCGTGGTGGTGCAAAAATGAAGGAAAAGTAGATAGAAATTAGAATAATCGTAACTTCTTTTTCACTACTATATATGCAATAGTCTCATAGTCTTTAATAACTAGCTCAATTTAGTGTTTTGGACCTTTTTCTCTTCATAATATAGTTAAATTATCATTTTAGAACTTGTGCAGATGGCCTATTTTATAAACATAACTATTTGGTCGTATTGATTGTTGGTGGATAACCTATTTCATTTTACAAGTTGATGTTCTACCTCCTATTATATGGTTTAAAAATTGGTATGTTTGTAATTGCTAGATGGTTGATGCTCAAATGATTAATCATTAATATATGATGGATTGCATTTCTAACTTCATATAATGTAGCATTCATCTACAAGTAGCACAAATATGCATGTTTTCATATATTTTGCAACTAATTTGGCATTCGACATGTTTCTTTTAATATAAATTCATTATGATATATAGAAATCATGCTCTTGAGACGCTCTGCTCCTGAATTATTTTTGAAAATGGTGTTGTTGACACTCCTCCACTCCCATGCCTCAACAACCTTGATCTGAAGTTTGCAGGCCTATGGTGAAGAGAGTTGATTTGTAGACTTTTTGGTTTTAGGGTAAGTAATGGAACTTAAAAATTTTCACCTCTTTCCTTGAGGTTTCCTGGATCTAGTCTCTGTAAATTTATAGCCTTAGGGCTGATTTGAAATATAATTAAACAATAGCAACAAAGGACAATATTTCACTTAACAACCTCAATCCACTAGGCAATTCAAGAGAAGATACCAAATTTATGTCACAAGTTTTCAGCCTTCTAGGGCAATCTTATCGTACATGAACCAGATCTAATAATTACATTATGACAGCGGCAATTACAACATAAATTTATGTTCTATTATAGTCAATATCATTCTTAAACACAACAATTTTAGTCTTAACTTATGTCTAGTCAGGAATACATACAAGTGTTGGAAATTACCAAATCATGAAGACAATGATAGTTGAAAATCATATTTGCGATAAGACAATTTTGGATAGTTGAAAACTTCATATATATATATATACACTTATCAAGTATATATATACACACACACACACTTATCATATATATATATATATATATATATATATATATATATATATATAAAATATATATATACACACACACACACTTATCAAATATATATATATATATATATATATACACACACACACACACTTGACAACTTCTCACACACATACATATATACATATTTAAGAGATAAAGTGCAAGTATATACTCTTAGCTTAAGATAAGCTGGTACAACATTACAAGCTCTCTAAAACCATAGCTAGGGAAAACCAAGGAAAACCCTAGCTCCAACAAGCTAGAATCAACACTAGCAAGTCCTCCTTGGCCTCATGCAAGGTGTAGCCTATTCTCTTCCTCCTCTAAGAATGCTCAAACCCTAATGCCTCAAGACAAAGATAAATTAAAAACAAGAATGATCGAGTAAGAGAGAGAGAGGGACATTAGTGTTCCTATATTTATTAACCCAAGACATATGAATGTATGCTCTCCAAGCATGAATGATTATGAGATCATCATCTCCAACATCTTGTACCCATGATCAAACCCCAGCATCTCACAACAAATGCATCCTCTTTTCTCTTCATATCTTATCCTAGGGTTTCCTCATAAACACTAGCACCTTACTTCGATAAGATAAGTACAAGGAAAAGAATATAATGGTGATGATGATGACTCTCTCCTTCATTTATTTATATGATAAGTGAAGGGATTTCTACAATAAGTGGATCTAATCCACTGCAAGCAAGCCCACAAGGAACAAGTATGTCCATCCTTGTGAAGCACTCCCTCTACAGATGACACATCAAGCTCCAATGTGATGACGATCCACAAGGAAAGCCCAAGACAAGGGTGCTCCTCCTTCAAGGTCCAACGCTTCTCCTCTAAGGGCTCCATTGCTCCAACACCTCTCCTAGGGCATCCGCTCCTTTGGGTCCACTCCACCTAAATGATCATTATTGCAACTTTGGTGTCCACAAGTTAACTTCAAGCTTCCATGGAAGCATCCAAGCAACCCAATGTTGTCTAGGGCTTAATTCCCTCCTTAAGAATACCAAATGCTCCTCCTCCAATGCAAGGCATTCCTCAACCAAGAGAAATGTAGAATGCCACCAAGCTGTTTGAATATCTCCAATGCTCCAAGGAAGAATGTGAATCAAGCATCCATATGAGGTCTAGCAACAAATGAGTAAGCGATGGTAGCCACCTCCAATGTGCAAGCCCATCATGGATCAATTAAGGACCAACCATACAGCATGCACCCCACATCTCGTGAAGCATCTTATCTGGATAATCAAACTTTTCATATTTGTTGTTGAATGGTTTGGATTTACATTGATGTAAATAAATTGGTACAATCTTGCGTCGACTCTTGGTTGGTTTTTCTTTTTAAAACTTTTGATGAATTACTTTTTCCTTAAAGGATGTAATGCACTTTGCTTTGGATACCTTAAGTCAAAGGTTAACAACTTGGGATGAGACACATGACAATGTTCTTTTAATGGTTTATTCCCACGGACTGCCCTTTCTTCCTCATTTGTGGGTTAGCCCCTTGTTGCTCCCTAGTAGTGTTTTTGTGGTTTATATTATAATGTGTCCTTTTTATACATGTTTTTACAATATTTTTTTGAAAAAAATGTCTTATGTTAACAAAAATATACTTACAAAAGACAATAAAAGAAAAAGGGTACATACAATGATGAATCTTATCATCTTCCTTTGATTTTTTAAAGAATTAAGGACACCATGGTAACATATTCACATGGTAGTACGTTGGGAGCCTAACATATCCATCATGATGTAGCCCATAATTTGGACACGCAACTGTTCATTGGTCAGGCTTTTAACTTGGGTTACGCACTAGAAATATTTACAAGACATTTGCATATTTATGCCACATGGCCATATAACTTATCCTACCTCACTGGACACCATCAAATCAACCACACTTTTACATCTTGTTCATGGTTTAATATAATATATCCTAGGGGTTAAATGGGGTATTACAAAGACACACATTTTTAATAATCAAATTGTTTTAAGACTAAAATTGGCTTGTTTTAATTTGATGCTTCACTCTATTGACAAATATCTATTTTTTTTAATTGCATTGAGAGAAGCGAAGTGCATTCTACAACTCAATATGGATGAGATGTGTAATGTTTGTGCTTATAAATCAAAATAGATAAAAAAATTTTAATGTAAAAAAGGAACTAAAAAAATACCAAGCATCAATATATGTAAATCAATTTAAATCAATTATGAATTTGGATCTTTTATTACTTAGAGATTTTCATCTTTTATTACTGAGAGATTTGCATCTTAATTTTTTTTTCTCTCTTGTTAATAGGTCTAGAGTTAAGATGGATTTATGCTGGTGGATTAGAACAAATTTTCTCCAAATTCAGAATACATAGTTAACTTAAAGGCAATAGCATCTGTATTTTGGGGCATGATCTTAAATGGTTTAATTCTATATAACTATGTAATTAACTGATGGTTGTATGCTTGTTTGTGCAGGATAGAGTCATAGTGGATTATGACGAGAGATACTATCACGGAAAGCCTCAACATAGCTTCCATAGTGTTGTGAATATCCCTGATGTTGTTGTTTGTCCCAAGTAAGATTTGACTCTCTAATTATATAATTTTTTAATTTTTATATTTCTTAATATGTGGAATTTTTCTTTGTCAATATTTGTTTAAATGTATTAATTAGGCTTGTAAATTAATGTACAATTTTGTAAATTTTTGATAACAAATTATAGATTCTCTCAACAATGCATTGTTTAGACTCTAGAGCCTTTCCGAAAACTTGTTTTGGGACCTTTGAGCTCAACATGGAAGCAAAATGATTCACAATAACATGGCAATGGCATCATATGGCACCTTAAAGAGGTTTTTGATGGTTAGTAGTTTTAGGTCCAAAGCTCATAATGCACTGAAGAGGGTTTTGATGGTTTGTCGTTTTAGGTCCAAAACATTTGAGTGTTGTAGTGTAGCAGCATTCTCCCCGAGGTTAAAAATTAAAGCATTTCCTTTCCTTGGTTATAGTCAATGAGGAGAAAAGGAAGCTATGAACATCGAAAATGCTTTGATTTAAAGCCTTTAAATCTCTTCATCCTATTTGTTATTTCTTATGTATTGATCTTTATGAGACCAATGAGATTTCTATTCTTTTCTTTCCTTGGGAGTAATTTCATGTAGGATAATTTGACTTTAGTTAAAAATGGCATTGTTTTGGTGTGTATATAGTGGATGAATTTAGAAAATTCCATTAGTATTAATAGTAGGATATAACATTTGATCTTATATATGGAAAAGGAGAACGAGATTTCTGTGGACATGGTTGTAGTGTATTAGATGCCTGTATTTTCTACTAAAATTTAAAAAATATAAAGTGGTCCTAGTAATTAAACCTCCAGTCTAAGCTTTGTAAAATAGTTGTTGAAAAAAACATATTGATGTTTATTTTTTATTTTTAATTTTCAGTTTTTTTGAAGGAAATTTTAGGGAATCCTATTGTGTCATTAATGCGATTGGTTAGGTATTAATGTGATCATTTTGTTGAAATGATGCTAATCTTCACTTGTGGTTACTTGACATTATGGCCAAACACCCTCATTATTGTTTTTTTAGATTATGGTATATTTTCCAACCTAGTCAATATTATTTTATGTTATTCTAGTGGGCTAAGGTCGACCTTGGCATTTGTGTGGGTCCATAACCTCTTCGTAGGGAAGACAACCCAACCTTTTAAGTTGTGTATAAATACACAACTTTTGAGACTTTTGTACCATTTTGTATTCATTTATGACCATAGTTACATGAACTGTGGGTATGATTGGAATTGGCCAAAGAATTTGATGCAAATGTGGCACTCATCCCAAAATTAAGAATTGGGGATTTGGAACCCTAACCCTATTTTTTTCTAAATATATACATTTGAAATTTTAATTTTATATTGAAAATTTAAAAACAAAGAAATGAAATCTTAAATCCAAAATGATTCATAACATCATGGATCACTTTGCTTGGCAGGGAAATAGTGTAGGTGCAGATCAACCTATGAATTTGTTACATGTAATTTGTAAATTGTTCATCTTGTTCCAGAGTCTAGACTGATAAACTTTTTTTGATGAAATTTGCTTGGCCCTCTTTTCCTTTGGCACATGAATGTAAACTAGAGTGCCAAATATCCTTATGTGGTCAATTGTAGGTTTCTTTCTGGTGAAGACTTCTTCTAGAGTCTTCTCCCCCAAGATAGCATGAGGGCTTCTGTTCTAGATATACACAATAGTACCTGCAGCTTCAACCCACTAGGATAAAAGAAGATCTAGATCGGTAAGCATGGCTTTAGCAGCTTCACAGATCGTTCTATTCTTCTTTTCTGCAACCCCATTCTGTTGAGGTTTGTACGGTACTGTTAGCTCTTTCTTGATTCCTGCTTCTTGGAAAAAATCATCAAACTCATTAGATTCATACTCACCTCCGTTATCCGATCTCAATATACGGACGTGTCTGCCAGTATGATTTTCAATCAGAGCCTTGAACTCTTTGAACCTGTCAAAAGTTTCACTTTTGGCCTTGAGCAAGTAAATCCATGACTTTCGAGAGTGATCATCTATGAACAAGACATAATACAAGCACCCACTCAAGGAGGGTGAAGACATAGGCCCACAAATGTCAGAGTGAATCAAATCTAAAATGCCTTTAGATCTATTCTTGCTTCTGGAAAAGGATTTCTTAGTGTTCTTACCTAGAGCACATCCTTTGCAAATTCCATCATGTTGTGGAGATACCTTTGGCATAACTATGACCATCTTATGCAAGCCTGGAAGAGCTGTGTAGTGAAGGTAGCCAAACCTTCTATGCCACAACTCACATGGATCAATTGTATGATGCACCAAAGCATGAATGGAATCTTCGGAAGCCTTGTAAAGGCCTCCTTCTCGAACCCCAATCTGTACAGTTGAGCTTAGCTTTTCATCCTTTACCCATAGTAGGACTTTGTTGTCCATGAAAAGGACTCTGTAGCCCTTGTCCTCTAAGCCAACAACAGATAGAAGATTCTTCTTCAAACCAGGGACATTTAAGACATCATCAATATGTAAACCTGTACCTGAGTCAAGTTGAAGTGAAGTTGAGCCAACTCCTTCAATCTTGTAAGTAGAGTCATCTCCAAGTTCCACCTGAGTAGTCAACTTCTTCTTTTTATAATTGGTGAGAGCTCCACGGTTACCTGTCATATGCTTGGAGGAACCACTATCCACCAACCAAGAGATAGCACTGTTTGTGATGGATCCAGAGAGTGCGGAGATCAAGTAGTACTCTCTTCTAGGTTCGTCTTCTTTGTTAGCCCTGGTGTTCTTCTTCTTCTTCTGCAGCAGACGCTTGAAATCTTGTTTTGAATTTCTTCTTGGTCTGCTTGCAATCCTTGGCAAAGTGCCCAAACTTGTGGCAATTATAGCATTCCATTTTTGAAACATTAGAGAACTTACCTTGAGGTTTCTTTCCCTTGTTTTGCTGAGAGGAGGGCTTCTTGAACTTCTTTGCCTTTGCTGCAAGTGCAAGGTTTCCTTCCTTAGTTGCCTTGCTTGAAGTCCTTCCCTCTTCTTCCAAGCAATCATGCCAAAGTTTTTGAAGTTTGGCTGATTCTCACGTCCACTGACATATGCCAAGAATGTTTCTTAAGAGCTTGGAAGACCATCGACCACAGTCTGCACAAGGCCATCGTCATCAACAACAATATCAATAGCAATAAGTTGATCTCTTACCCGTGCAATCTTTGTGAAGAAGGGACCAACCCCTTCATCCTTGTTCATCTTCAAAGTTTAGAGCCTTTTCTTCAAGACTCTCTTCTGACTGGGAGCCTTCTTCTCATACAAGCTAGCCAAGTTGTCAAAACATTTTTTGGCAGTATTTAATGCTGTGATGTTGGGCATCACAGTTTCTTTGACAGTATCATAGATGATCCTTCTAGCCTTAACCTGCTTCTTCTTGCAAGCAAGTCTGCCAGCATTGAATGTTGGCTCTTCACTGACGTTGAACACAATGTCATCAAGGTCATTTTCTTCTAGAATAGCTGTAAGCCTAGCTTTCCAGGAGTTGTAGTTAGTTGAACCTTGAAGCTTCTCTTCCGGTCTGAAGATTTTGATGGCCATCTCTGCCACTTAGTCAAATGTCAAGTCTGCAAAATATCCCAAGGTCTAGGAAGACAACAACAATTTCTTCTTACTGGGTCTTCACATGCTAAGCTCTGATACCCTGTTGAAATTTTAGCATTAGCATGAATACTGTAAAATTTGTAGACTAACATAAAACAACTGCCCAAAAATCTAGATTTGCCCAAATTTACTTTTTCACAGCCTGCCCAGAATTCTTTTTCCTGCTCGGATTTCCTGTTGAGCTTCCCGAGCCTCTATCTTTTGCCCGAGACCCTGCCCAAGCTGCCGAGAGGCCTGTTCTTCCCTATCTGTAACCTGTTAGGCTTTCCCGAGCTCGATTTGCTGCTGCTCGAAGATCTCGAGGGTTTCCCAAAGGTCTGCTGGGCTTCCCTATTGCTGCCCGAGCGCTATCGGGTCTCTTTGCTGCTGGTTTGCCCAAAAGGGTTCCGGGCCTGTTTGTTGCTAGGCGGAGGCCCTAGCAGGTTGCCCTGAGCTTACTATAGCAGCCCGTGGGCACTTGCAAGCTACCCAAAGCTTGCTGTAGCATCCCAGGAGCCCAAGCAGGCTCCCCCGAGCTTGCTGTAGCGGGCCGGAGGTGGATAAGGGCTGCCTGTGAAGAAGGGCACCCTACTCGAGACTGGAAGAAGCTGTTCGGAGGTGCCCGTGAGATGGAGAGGATTTCCGATGGCCTGTGAAGATTGGCAGTGAGGACTGATAGCTTCCAGGTGAAGAAGAAGGGAGTTAGGGTAAAACCCTAACTCATAAAACTGATAAAAGAATGCTGTTGCTGAAACCCTAGCTTAGGGTTTATAAAAAAAAGTGTGAATGCCCTAGATAGACTCATCCATGCTAGGGCATCACATTAATCTTTCTTCTCTTCAATAACCAACAATTTCTTTTGTTGGAGTAGTTGTACCTGTGAGAGCAAGTGTGTGTGTAATAATGAAATAGATTGATCTTCTTTTATAGCCTTTGAGTGACCTGCAAGTGGACCAAAACTCAAAAGAACAAAATATTATTATTTTATTCTTTTTTCACTTTGACTTTTGCCTTTAGTAGTACTAAAGGTCTTTTTGCACTTTCACTTTGACACCTCAATGGTACAAAGGGTTCTTATGTATTTTTGACTTTTGCTTTAGCCTTCTTCAAGTGCCCTGCGGTCAAAATAAGTGGTCTAGGTGGTCTTTCATCCCCACTCAAAGTACATCATCATAAATAGAGAGAATTACTAATGCTTTTATCTCACACTCTATGTGACACCAAGGTCGGATACTAAGGTGTCTTAACCAAGGGTAGCTAAGCCTTGGAGAAGATCACAAAGGCCACTGATCAAGGGTCAAAGTGTCACACATGCCTAGACCTGGTCTAGGGCTTATAGTGTGATCCTGGTAGCAGACCAGGTGCCTTAGCCATAGGCTGCATAATTTGAAACAAGGTCAAATACTTGGTAACAGACCAAGCGCCTCCATTCTCCCAGAGAATGGCCCTCAGCCTTGGGCTGAGCCCCTAGTCCCGGACTAGGTTAAATTCGTGGTAACGGACTAGGTGTCTCCATTCAAAGAATGGCCACTCAGCTCTAGGCTGAGTCCCCCAGTTCTAAACTCGTTCCACATCCTGGTCCCAGATCAGATGTCACCATTCAACAGAATGGTCACTCAACTCAAGTTTGAGTCCCCCAGTGCTGGACTGGTTCCATATCTTGGTCCTGGACCAGATATCCCCATTCAACAGAATGGTCACTCAACTCTAGGTTGAGTCCCCCAGTGCTGGACTGGTTCCACACCCTAGTCTTGGACTAGGTGTCTCCATTCTCCTATGAGAATGGCTCTCAATGCTGCTCAGAAAGATCAAGATGAATCCCAAGAAACATCCAACAGAGATTAGGCACAAACTTCGAGGCAGGGGTTCAGAGATAAGTCTGTGTGATTGTTGGAAGAAATTATGTTGTACTTCATTGTAAATATGGTTGAGGTAATACAAAGATCTTCTCTCTGACACTGGTTTTCCCGCAAGGGTTTTTCCAAGGTCATATTGACCAAAACTCTCTGTTTATTATGTGTGTGTTGTTGATTTGAAAAGAGTAAAAGACTTCATGTGTTTCTACTATCTAGTTATAAATATTGTTTATGCTTATTTATGTTATCTGGGCAACAAGATTGCGTTGGGCATTAAACCATGATTTATTGAGACTTGAAACCGGTTGGGGTCATAGATTAAAAATTTACACGGTATCAGAGTGCAAGTGAAAGATTAGAGTAGATACACAACAAATCTATTAGATCTGTGAGAGAAGAGACCAGATTTGTGAAAGATCTATCAAACCTGTGAGAGCAAAGACCAGATCTATGAGAATAGAGACCAGATATGTGAAATAAATACTAGATTTGTGAGAGTAGAGATTAGATCTGTAAAGAGAGGGTTATCTTATTCACCAAGGCAAAGCATGGATTTGTTTTTTCAATTGTGAAGATCATCGTTACAGGGTTGAGGGAGAACTTGTATTTTTTTTTAGTTGTGAAGATCATGGCTACAGGATCAAGGGTTGAGGACAGGCTAGATAGGGCTGCTAATTTCAATTCTTGGAAAGAAAGGATTGTTTTGCTTCTACAGGAGAGTGAGTTGTGGTACATAGTAAATAACACACAAGCAAAACCCGTGGTGGTGCCTACAGATGCAAAACAATGAAGGCAACCTATGACAAAAAGAACATAAAGGCCAAGAGAATTATCTGTGATGTTATCAAATTGTTGCTGGGCTACCATGATGCAACCGATGGATATGTTATCACATATATAGTAGCTAGGCTACCATATTCTATTTTTCAGATTCCAGTACAATTTTCAGCCAGTTCTCTTACATATGAGATGCTGAGATGAGCATCTATGATGGATCACTATTTGATGATGGACTATAGTACTTTCCCGTGCCATGACTGAGTCTCAGGACACTTAGATTTGAGGACTGATGTAGCCATTTAGCCATTCACAGAGTAGTCAGTATTGCCTAGAGTTGCAGCAGAAGTTTCTCATTAGATAGATGTTGTTTCAGATTAGTTATTTACATGTATATGACTCAGTAGATATTATCTTGTGTTATGGTTATTATTGCTTTTATACTCATTCTTGTGACATGTCTTAGCATTTAGTGTCTTGATCTGGTGATCATATAAATATGTGGACCTGGTTGTATTGATAGTATATGTATGTCCCTACTTAGACCTAGAAGTTCTTGACCCATACTCATTGGTTTTACCCTCCTTCGGGAGAATAGAGGTGATCATTCCCACCATACTTTGGCTTGCTAGTGTTGATTTCATTGCCCACTATCTCCACCCATCCATTACCTTCCAGTTATGTTTTTAGCCTGACCTACTACTTGACTTGTGGCATGGAGGACCTTTCCCCACTAGGGCCTCTTTGTCTCAGCTCTGAGTTGCCTAGGTTGTGTTGGCTAAACCTGAAACAAATAGCGTTGCCATCAATACAATGTATTTGGAAATGAATTGAATATCTTATGAAAAAAGCCCATTCATGAAAAGTAGTGTTTTTGAACATACATGAATGCAAGGCAACCCTAATGAAATTGGCTCTGAAGTATTGAAATGAATATCTTGTGAAAAACCATTCAGGAAAAGTAGTGCTTTTAAACATAACTGAATGCATGAAGCCTCAATACTAAAAATTCGTTTAATAAATCCATGGACCAAGGCTATGGAAATTCGAAAGCCCAAAAAGCAATGGTTCTTAAAAAGTTATATCTAAAGATTGTTGGCCTCACTTGTATTTGATTTGGATTGTGAGCATTTGTCATGGTGAATAAGCACCTCTGAACATAACTTATCCATTTGTGAGACACTGCCATCCCCTGTGTTGTTGCTTGTCCGACATATGCTAGAGTGAGTATTCCCTTTCCATATCCAAAGTGTCACAGTGTCAAGTTGGTAGTCACCCTTTATCCTAGCCATTTGATTTCTATCCCTCACCCTTCACTAGCAAATTGATTACAACTATGAAGTGAGTATGGTCTTGAAAGTTTGGTCTGAGTTATAATTAATTAAAGAAACTCTATATTTGGTCGATAGATCACCAGTGAAATGATTGCTACTTGTTATAATTGTTATTTGAATGATTTGTAGAGCATGTCTTAACCTCTAAACACTTGCAGGAGATTGATGTTAGCCTGGGTTATATTATTGATTATTTGATCATTTACAGATTATTATTTTATCTGTCTGGGCATATTGGATATTGTACTTGATCATGTAGAGATCTGTAGGGTGTATGAGTATGCACCTTAGATGGATTTGGGCTCCCTGAGTCCTATGAGACGATTTATTTTCAGTTTCGGGCAGTTACAGTGATGATTTGTCTTAGTGTACCATTTTGGTGCAGTTTTGCCATTATGAATGGCCTGTCACAACATAGAGGTGATTTGATTGGTTCACCTAGGGCGCTGTATGAGAAGGGGGTGGTCCAGCCACTTGTTTTTACCATATTATCCCCCTCTCAGAGAGCCTGGTGGGCTCAGTTTGACAACGATGGCACTCTAGGAGGTAGTTTGGGCCATATCACATTTCCTGAGGCAAATTAAAAATAATAAAAATGGCTACTTAAGAATTTGATTTGGGCTACTGAGGCAAGGAAATGGCATGGGATGAGTTTTGATGATGAGTATGATATCTTCCACTCCTCCAATAGTTTCTGCACTTGGATGGACCCACATCCATCTCTCGGCACATTTAATTATTTTCTGAAGCTTTGGGAGGCTCACGATGCCTCCTGGACCCACCATGAGCTTTATTTATTTTTATTGAGTGGGATCCCCTCTCCTAGGGGGATTTAGTCCATTAATATATTATATTATTGTATTGATCCATGTACTTTATGTTGAGCTCATCTCAACCATTGATTAGAACATTTTGATCTTTTAATCTTAGCCATCCATTTGAAAGGTGGTTAGGATTTTGTTATTTCTCATTCCTATTTAAAGGAGAGAGCTTCTCATTGTAAAGTGGGATCTAGAGATTTTTGGCTCTTGGCTATTGGAATAAAAATACTTTCTTGGGCATCTTGGATCTTGGAATTGGAATGCTTGTGGTGATTGTAAATGCTTCTTCCTCTGCACTGACAGATATTGGTGGCCACCTTGATTTTATCTTCAATTGACATTGTTTTGCAGGCAAAGAAGATGTTTTGGAGGGGTGCAAATTGGTGGGGAGGCCTACCCTTCAAGCTTCAAGAGGACGTTTTGGGTGACAGGGAGTTGTTTTGTCTTTTGTACCAACAATTCATGTTTCTCATCTCTTTATATGCATCTCTTTCCATTCTTTATTGATTGATTGATCTTTGTGTCCTTGATTGACAGGAATAGGAAAACCGATTTGGTTGAAGGAGGCAAAACGTTGGCAAGAAGGGCTCATCAAAGTTTGGCATTTGATCTTTGTGGGAAGTAATTCTCGTCACAAGCTTGTAATGTCCCCCCTCTAATTAAGCATACCGAACACCCGCTAACCTATTTAATTCCCTTAGGTTCGAGCGGGTATTGCATAAGAGGGAATTCATTGAGTGGATTTGATACTTAGAGCACTATAGGACATTCCTTCAGCGTCAAGTCATCAGTCGGATGGAAGAAGCCTTGTTTCTTTAGGCTTAAAAGTCAACATTAAAATAGAATTGCATGCATGCAAAAGTAAAGTGGAAACCCTAAAAGTGACATGCAAACCCTAAAAGTTCATGAGATTTTATTTAAGAGGGTAATGGGACCAAAGAAGGTTACTGATGATTATTATTGATTTTGGAGCTCTTGAGTAGCAGCATAACGTGCGGCCACAGTAGTTGGGGTTGAAGACGACATCTTCAGCTAACGGGGTTTCGACAGTGAAATATCTGCCCTAGTCTCATCCAGGGTAAACCATCCAGGTTCACCGTCTGCTCTTCAACTTATTCATCCAGTATCCATCAGAGATTGTTTGTAGGGACACGTGTGCAGACGTAGGGGGGTTTTTAGCTGGAAAACCCCAAATCATTCGCTGGGTCCTCAGATCTCCGTTTATTTTCAGAATACTGGCACCATTCTCATCATCGGTATCATCCTCCAGTACCCGGTGATTATCAGATCCTATCTTGCTCATCCAGAGCAGTTCTCAGCAATTTGGGAATCAGGGGGGCGTGAGCAGCGAAACCTCTAGTTCAATTCGCTAGCCTGCTTAGGGATCTCAGAACTTCTGCATGTGTCAGGCATCCTCTCTGGCACGGGAAGACTACCACTCTTGCAAATTCTCAACTGCAATAGACACCTCCTTCACTGAAAACGTCACCCTTAGTTGATTTTGGGTTCATGCTGTTAGGGTATCACCGGAGGCAGGAAGCACCCGTTCGTCACCATATCAGCTCTTGATGCATGCATATTTTCTCAAGAGCATTTCAACCAGCTTATCAGTGGTAAGTGTTACATTTTATCCTGCAAACCCTAACCCTAAATTCAGCTATAGTATAGGGAAATTTTGCATGGCAGTTTTGCATGCCCGACTATTCAGTAATTTTGCATAGAATCAGTAGAATATCGGTATTTAGGATATTACAGTGGTATCAGAGCATGTTCCTTGCCAGCTGTGGGCTTGAACATGAGAAGTAGATGAATACAAAAGAGGACATTTTTGTAACCTATAGGAAAAGGAGTAGGTACACGGAGGACTTTGAGGATATCTAACTAGAAGATACCAACTCAGACATGGACGCAACATGTATACACTTTGACAAGGGAAAATGAATGGGAGAAGATGAGGACAGAATGGAGTTTCACAACCTAGTAAGCGCATTGCAAGAATTAGCCAAAGGGAAAAAAGACGTACTTAATGCAATCAAGAGATTATCGGCGAAACCAGAACCAGGTAATGGCAGTACACCTCTCTCACTGGTAAATAGAAGGTCTACAAGCAGTAGTGGGAAACATGCATACACCAATATGCAGAACACACCCCACATATATATCAGACTTTCCAGCAGGCCTACTATGCCTCACTTCTTGGCAGATGCAGTAGCAGGTCTAGTCATGCAGGTAGAGCCTAGCAAACCCTTTGGGGCCTATTTGCAGGAATACAGGGACTTAGGGGATGAGTTTCATGCAGCCATGTCTTTTTCGGATTTTTGCAACATGAAGAGTAGGAACATGCCTAGGAATTTCAACAAGGGATTCAATCATAACTATGAGTTGCAGAAAACCTTGGGCAGGTTAACCATCCCAAACTTTGATGGGACTTGCAGAGGTTCAGAAGTTGGATACCTATTTCCTACTCAATCCCATGGTAGAGACGGATGCCATTAAATTGGCTACACTCCACCTAGACGGAGAGGCCCATGAGTGGTGGTACCACGGATTAGTGACATTGGGTCACAACACCATCCACTCCTCTAGTGAGTTCACTCAAAAACACATGGAGCGGTTCGACAGGAAAGATCCAGAGATACATTTTAGGGAGTTGGCTCAACTTAGGTAGACAGGTAGCGCCGAGGCCTTCATCTCAGAATTCCAGAGGATAGCTGTTATGGTAACAGATGTGTCAGAGAGCAGATTGACGATGTTGTTTACTGAGGCCTTGACAGAGCCACTACGGGAATGGGTGACAGCCTACAAACCCCCCACTCTACAAGATGCCATTAGCCGAGCTAGAGATCTCCAAGACTTAGTTCCGAAGAACAGGTTCCCACTCAAGACCAGCTTTCGAGTTAAGGACAAGGACAAGAAACCTTTCCGGCAGGCAGTCCCGAAGAAAACATGGTTAGACGATGACACTAAGAAAGACTTGAGACGAAAGAAATTATGTTTTACTTGTCAGGAACCATGGGTTCCAGGACACAGGTGCACAGGAAAGGCCAAGGCCCACTACATAGAGGTGTATTTAGACAGTGAAGGGGAGGACTACAAGCAGGAAATAACAGAAGAATTGCGGGGAGCAGAGGAGGAGTCACTCTAGAGTGATACACCAGAGGGACTTATTGCTACACTATCTGGAGTACCTAGATTCCATACTCTCAGGGTCAGGGGAGTAGTACAGGGCCATAGGGTGGGAGTATTGGTTGATGGGGGAGCAACCCACAAGTTCATTGATGCAGCTTAGGTAGCCAAGAGGGGTATTTCGACAGAGAAGTTTGAGGGATTTACTGTAGCAATAGCCGAAAACTCTAGCATGGAGTGCAACTATTGGATTCCAAAATTGAATGTCACATTAGGCAACTACCAGATGACAGATTCATTTTATGTAGTGGATGTGGCAGATACACATGTAGTATTAGGCGTTCAATGGCTTTATTCAATAGGGAAATATACTACAAACTATCGAGCAATGGAAATGGAATTCCAGGGACCCGATGGGAAACGGGTAGTTTTGAGGGGCATGAACACTTATCCCCCAAAACTAGTCTCTTCACAGAGAATGGAGGCATTGCTCAGGCAGGATGACATAGAATGGTCGGCAGAATGTATTGTCACCTTTAGAAAACCTCCAGAGAACAACACCCAACACCCAGCAGATATTCAAGCCTTGTTGCAGAAGCACGAAAAGGTATTCCGAGACCTTCTAGTTGGTAGACCGCCGGACAGGGGATTTGAGCACATCATTGAGCTGGAGGAGGGGACACAGGTAGTCATCACCACTCCTTACCTACATCCCAAAATATACAAGGATGAGATCGAGAAGACGATCAAGGAATTACTAGAGCTAGGATATATTTGGCCCAGTTCTAGTCCTTTTGCATCATCAATGGTCTTTGTTAAGAAGAAGGATGGCACACTGTGGATGTGCATCGATTACAGAGCACTCAACAAAAAGACCATCAAAAACAGGTATCCCATTCCCAGGATTGATGAACTCATGGACGAGCTGCGGGGTGCCAAACACTTTTCAAAGATTGATCTTTGCTCAGGGTACCACTAGATCCGAGTAAGGGATCAAGACATTTCTTAAATAGCTTTCCGTTGCCACTATATGGTCACTTTGAGTTCTTGGTCATGCCTTTTGGACTTACTAATGCTCCAGCCACCTTCCAGTTGTGCATGAACCATACTTTCAGAGCTTAGTTACGTAAGTATTTGCCAGTATTCTTTGATGATATTTTGATCTACAACAAAACATGGGAGGATCATCTGAAACATTTAGACGAAGTATCGAGCATTCTAGACGAGTACTCGCTTTACGCGAAGATGTCTAAGTGTGAATTTGGTATGAAGGAGATGTTGTATCTAGGGCACATCATCAGTGCAGAAGGGGTACAGGTTCATATGGAAAAAATCCGAGCTATCAGGGATTGGCCCACGCCAAAAACAGTCACGGAACTGAAAGGATTCTTAGGCCTTTGCACATTTTATCGGAGGTATGTTAAGGGCTTCTCCAAATTTGTTGCACCACTCATTGATCTCACAAAGAAGGGGGCCTTCACTTGGATAGAATTAGCACAGAAAACCTTTGAGGAGATGAAAGTCATCATGAGTTCTTGCCCGGTTTTAGCACTACCAGACTTCTCATAGCCATTTGTAGTAGAATGTGATGCATCAGGGGAAGGGCTAGGGGCAGTATTGATGCAAAACCATCACCCAATTGCATTTGAGAGCAGGAAACTAAAAAACTATGAGCGCCACTACTCTATATATGACAAGGAGATGCTAGCCATCTTACATGCTCTCACTAAATTCAGACAGTACCTGGTGGGCAGCAAGGTACAAGCTTACGGTTTCGAGATAGAGTATGTGAAGGGTAAGAACAATATAGTAGCTGATGCATTATCCAGACGACCCGCTTCATTATCTCTCATGAGTATATCCATTGATTGGAGGTCTCTTCTCTTAGTAGAGTACTCCAAAAATAAATTTGCTTGCGAATTATTGGATGGACAGGTTCAGGATGACAAGTATAGATTATTGATGACATCATCAATTACAAGAACAGGATATACCTTGTCCCAAAATCAGCTTAAAAAAAGAAGATCATACAGGCATCGCATGACCCTCCATTATCAGGACATCAGGGTTTCTTGAAGACCTATAGGCAGATCCGAGAGAGGTTCTCATGGAAGGGTCTCAAGGGGGAGGTTATGCAACATGTGCGGGAATGTAGCATTTGTTAGTAGAATAAGGTCGAATATGTCCACCTAGCAGGGTTACTTTGACCACTACCAATTCCAGAACAAAAGTGGGAAAATATCTCCATGGACTTCATTACAAGGTTGCCCAAGGTCCAAGGGCAAGATTGCTTATATGTCGTAGTTGATCGACTGACCAAATTCTCCCATTTCTTTGCTATATCATCCAATTACTCCGCAGGCCAGGTAGCCAAGTTATTTTTCAGAGAAGTTTTCAGATTACACAGGTTACCCAAAACCATAGTCAGTGATCGGGACAGTAAATTCACTAGTGCTTTATGGCAGGAGTTATTCAGATTGGTAGTGACAGAACTCACTACCAGTACGAGCCATCACCTGCAAAGCGACAGACAGACTGAGATTGTCAACAAGTGGGTTGAAGGGTATTTGCGCAATTATATAACAGGCCAACAGAGGACATGGATGAAGCGGCTACACTTAGGGGAATACTGTTACAATACCACCTACCACATGTTTATCAAGATGACACCTTTTAAAGCATTGTATGGCTATGAGGCACTGAGCTTCGCAGATCTAGCCTTTGGAGACAACAGAGCACCCAAGGCCAAAGATTGGATATAGGACAGTCAGGATATTCTCAAAATCCTGAAAGAAAATTTACAGGCAGCATAGAATCAACATAAACTATATGCAGACAGACACAGGGTTGAGAGGAGCTTCGAGGTAGGAGATCTGGTATATTTGCGGTTACAACCATACAGGCAATCTTCCTTCAAACAGAAAGGAGCGGAGAAACTAAAACCTTGCTTCTATGGTCCTTACAAGGTAATTCGAAAGGTTGGAGAGGTGGCTTATGAGCTAGAACTGCTGGAAGAAAGCAAGATTCACAATGTATCCCATGTCTCCAGTCTCAAGAAAACATTAGGACAACACATTGCTCCATCCACGAAATTACCTCCTCTAGATGATGAAGGGCTACTGGTACTAATTCCAGAGCAAATCCTACAGGTACGAGAAAGGAAACTCCGAAATAGGGTGATTTGAGAGTATCTGGTGAAATGGAAGGAATTACCCGTGGAGGACGCCACATGGGAAGGAGAGTAAGTATTGTAGCATCTTAGTTTGCAGTTGCTTGAGGACAAGCAATTTCAAGCAGGGAGGACTGTAATGTCCCCCCTCTAATTAAGCATACCAAACACCCGTTAACCTATTTAATTTCCTTAGGTTCAAGCAGGTAGTGCATAAGAGGGAATTGACTGAGTGGATTTGATACTTAGAGCACTATAGGACATTCCTTCAGCATCAAGTCATCAGTCGGATGGAAGAAGCCTTGTTTCTTTAGGCTTAAAAGTCAACATTAAAATAGAATTGCATGCATGCAAAAGTAAAGCGGAAGCCCTAAAAGTGACATGCAAACCCTAAAAGTTCATGAGATTCTATTTAAGAGAGTAATGAGACCAAAGAAGGTTACTGATGATTATTGTTGATTTTGGAGCTCTTGAGTAGCAGCACAGCGTGCGGCCACATCAGTTGGGGTTGAAGACGACGTCTTCAGCTAACGGGGTTTCGGCAGTGAAATATCTGCCCTAGTCTCATCCAGGGTAAACCATCCAGGTTCACCATCTGCTCTTCAACTTATTCATCCAGTTGTAGTTATCCAGTATCCATCAGAGATTGTTTGCAGGGACACGTGTGTAGCCGTAGGGGGGTTTTTAGCTGGAAAACCCCAAATCATTCGCTGGGTCCTCAGATCTTCGTTTATTTTCAGAATACTGGCACCATTCTCATCATCGGTATCATCCTCCAGTATGCGGTGATTATTAGATCCTGTCTTGCTCATTCAGAGCAGTTCTTAGCAATTTGGGACTCAGGGGGGCGTGAGCAGCTAAACCTCCAGTTCAATTCGCTGGCCTGCTTAGGGATCTCATAACTTCTACATGTGTTAGGCATCCTCTCCGGCACTAGAAGACTACCACTCCTGCAAATTCTCAGCTGCAACAGACACCTCCTTCACTGAAAACGTCACCCTTAGTTGATTTTGGGTTCATGCTGCTGGGGTATCACCGGAGGCAGGGAGCATCAGTTCATCACCAGATCAACTCTTGATGCATGCAAATTCTCTTAGGAGCATTTCAGCTGTCTTATCAGTGGTAAGTGTTGCATTCTATCCTGCAAACCCTAACCCTAAATTCAGCGATAATATAGGGCAATTTGCATGGCAGTTTTGCATGCCCGACTATTCAGTAATTTTGCATAGAATCAGTAGAATATCGGTATTTGGGATATTACAAAGCCTCTTCCATCTTCATCTTCCAGGTGTGTTCCATGAGGTATGAAATTCTTCTATCCTATCCATCTATTCTCTTAGATCTCAAAGTCCTCATTGATTAAAACCCTCATTTTTCTAGATCTACTTGGATCTAGCTTGTCTTTGGGAATAATAAAAAGAACCCACCTCTATAGCATCCATGACAATTCGGATCTACAGTTTGGTGGCAATCGGGCTTCATTTGACACATTTTCCAAGGCACTTAGCCTTCCTTGGGTGAGGTCGCACTCCTTGGTTGGACGAGTTTTGCTAGTTACAAGACTTGGGTAGGTGAGATCCCACTTGATTTGCACTACTCTCACTTGATAACCTACCCCTAGTGCTTCATTTCTTTGATTTTTGCCTTGTGTGCCCCATTCCTCATTTTGAGGGTTGTGCCCCACTTGGGTCATTGGGTGATGCACTTTCAACCTTAGATCTATGGAGATCTAGTTTCTCTTTGGGCATGCCATCCTAAACCCACTTTGAAAATTGCCTTAACTACCCTGATCTACAATTTGGCATAATTTGGACTCCATTTGCCCCTCCATCTAAAGGCACTAATCTCCTTGGGTCAATTCACACTCCTTGGGGATTGTGTCATATTCTAAGATCCCATATGTGGGTGTGTCTAATTTACCTTGGATCCATAGATCCACATCATCAAACACCCCTTAGCACCATATGACCCCTAATTTGACCTTGTGGGTCCCATTTGAATCATTTCCCTATTTTAAGGAAGTGGGCCCTACTTGTGTATTTCACCGTGTTAGATCTATCTCTTTGGTCTTCATAGGTGGCCAAACTCATTCATTGGTTGAAACATTCCTAATATCTTAAGCCATACTTAAACTCTTGGGCTCACCGAAGCTTGCATTGGTTTTCGTAACTCAAATTTACACACTCCCCTAGGAACCTTTGTTTTGGCTAATCTTCTTTGATTGGCTATAGGTTCTCCCCCTTGGTTGTGATTCTTCATAATCTAAAGTGAAGAGTGCCTCGGTTGGTGTGACTCCCAGCTTGCATTGGGAACTGTTGCACTTCTTGGATCACCTCTTTAGTTGTCCATCTCCTCTACCGTCCTGGATGGGATACCTTTAGGGACAACTACAAGTTGTGTGATAACAAGACACTTTCTCATTTTCAGAGACAGTCTTATACATGAGGATACAACATGGATTGACTATCAGTATGTGCCATGTCACGAATATATTCAGAGCATCATTCAACACTAGACATAGAGCAGTCCTTTGTCATGACTGAGATGTCCTAGTCCATTGAGATGACCTTGGTAGAGTCATAGTCCATTTGAGTAGGGCAATAGAGATGATACATTCTTGACAAACAGAGTGGCATTTCAGGCAGAGACATATATATGGTGAGATCAGTAATATTGCTTCTTGGTTTTAGTTTGCTATCTGATGTATATTAACACCTTGACTTGATATGCTATGATGATTATGGTGACATGCTTATTTGACTAATATTGTGATGCTTAACTTGTGTTGAGAATGGTTGGAAGTCTAATATGTAAGGCCAATGCCTATGCCATGCTTTATACAAACTTACCTTGCCTTGCTATGCTTGTACCACCTTATCACTTTTCCTTGTACATCCAATTTTCATTTGTATTGTCTTACCCCTTGACTTATGACTGAGACCTGTGAGATTTATGAGCGTTTCCCCACTTTGACCCCTGTGCATGATAGACCCCATGTTTGCATTGTGTCTCTAGCTTTCGAGTATGTGGACCGGTTCCTTGTCTTTTGCTTGAATGGTGCCTTGTGGTGGAAGGGACTTGTGTCGTCGGATGGTTTTCCCTTAGTCCTTGAACCAAGTACTCCTAATAAAATGTCTTTAGACACTAGTGCATTGGAGCGCATAAATGCTAAATCTAAATGATGCAAAAGGCAAGCTGCAATTAGTAGTGTTTCTAAACACTAAATCCTAAATGAAGTAAATGTTATTAAACTAGTCAGTGGCCAAGGGATGAGCACTCATCCTTTTTTTGATGTACGAGCATTTCCCCCTATAGGGCAACCGGGTGGAAAATCCTTTGGGGCTATGGATGCTCGCTGACAGCGAGGCTAGGTCGAGTCATTATTTGGAGCCCAGAAGTCTATCCAGGGTAGCTACCCTTGGAGGCCGGTTAATGTGTGACCTGTGTCACCGGATGGTTTTCCTTTAGTCCTCGAACTAAGTACTAATAAAATGTCTTTAGACACTAGTGCATCGGAGCGCATAAATGCTAAATCTAAATGATGCAAAAGGAAAGCTGCAATTAGTAGTGTTTCTAAACACTAAAGCCTAAATGAAGTAAATGTTATAAAACTAGTCAGTTTCCAAGGGATGAGCACTCATCCTTTGTTTGATGTATGACCATTTTCTTCTACAGGGAAACAGGGTGACAAACCCTTTGGGGCTATGGATGCTTGCTGGTAGATAGGCTAGGCCGAGTCATTATCTGGAGCCCAGAAGGCTATCCAAGGCACCTGCCCTTGGAGGTTGGTTAGTATCTCTTGAAATGTTAAATGCTTGAAAGTTAAATTTTGTGAAATGCTAAATGTTTATGAATGGATACTTGTTAGAGTCTAATGGAAACAAGCCTAAGTACTCTACCCATTTATGAGACATCACCATCCCCTATTGCTCTCTGTCATGCATATTGTCACTGTGGTTGTCTGTATTCATTGTCACTCAGAGAAATAACTTGGTCAAAGTCAACAAGTCACGACCCTTTACGTGAAGCCTTGTTTATTCACCTTCACCCAGTATTAGCAGATTAGTTAAACTTTGTAAGCATGGCATATGCAGGGGACTTCATAGAAGATTTTAAAGCTATTCAATGACACAGGTATATTGTGCTTATTATTATTTAGTCACCATGATTATGATTAGTATGTTGTAGTTTCGTTTTAATATACACCTTGGAGCATCTATCACTTTGAATGTATACAGGTTCATCCAGAGCATTATCTCACCTTCATATGGAGTATTTTGACCAGGTCAACCCAGTTGACCAAGTTAAACACGTTTCCCAAGGCAGTGACTATAGTGATCCATATTGTTCCAGGCATGCCCAACACACATACTGTAGTCTCAGTTTTCAGCGGTTGGACACAATTTTGAGTTACAATGATTATTATTACTTTTATTACTCTGGTCATATTTTTTATCATGAGATGATGATGACATTGGCGCTCCCAAGGCCCTATGAGGGATTGGGGGGTATGGTAGTCACCATTTCCATTCTCTTATGTCTCTAGATCTATTTTTGCACTCAATTTGTCACGTGATGCAACCATTAGAGAGTTATTGGCATTTTTATAGTTTTGGGATGTACCAACATAAAATTCAGAGAAAATGGACTATGAAATTACTAAAGGAAATCAATTTGGCTTTGCTGATCAAGGAAATGGCATGGGATTGTTTTATGATGATATATGATGGCTCTATGGATCATTCTTCACTCAGCATTGGGTCCTCATTATTTTATTGGCTTCTCTAGGGAGGACGTCCCCCATGGGGCGCCCCCCTCACCTTGGCATATGATGTATTGACATGTTATATTTTTGAGATGGCACCTAGGGTGATTTCTGCCCCTAAGGTGACCACTATGATGTACTACATTGTTATATCTTGACATTATGATGTATTTCACCTTCCTAAGGCATCCTTCGGCAAAAGTGTGCCCCCCTCTTTATGAGTTGATCCATGTATTGATGCAAAATGTAATCTCCACCGTTGATGATGTTTTAATCTCAACTGTTGGATCTAGTTGGTTAGAATGTGGACACACTCTTGATCAATTCAAGAGATGTGATCCACTCATTGTATATGATCGGGAATTTGGTTCTTGTACTGAAGATAATAGAAAATCTTTTTGGTACACTTGTGAATTTTTTGAGGCGTTCGTGACTGTTGTGTTTCTTAGTCTCTTTGGGCACTGCATGTTTGGATTTTATTTTTTGGCATATTTTCGATGTTGAGCTTGATTGCAAGGGATGAACTTGGTGGAAGGCGACTTTCTCTCTCTCTCTCTCCAAATTGCTTGAGGGGATTTTACTTAACAATTTTGCTTAGCATTTAATTTTTGGATCTTTTGATTTCTCTTCCATGTATTATCTTGCTAGATTTAAATTTAAACACAATTTTAGTTAATTCTACTTGTGTTTGGTTTTTCTTTGGTAGGAGTGTGCACTAGGCATTTTGGATCTTCAATTGGAAAATAAAAATCAAGCTTCCAAGTTGACAATGTTGGACGAAGGGCAACACCTCATGGTATCTCTCAATTCCAGGTAAGTCCATTTTTATTATTTATCTATTTTCTTTGCAATTTTTCTCAGGCAATAATAATAAAATTTAAAACCCTTAAATTTTAGATTTGTAGGTTCTGGTTCGCGGCTAATAATAAAACTTAAAACCCACTTTAGAAATAATTTAAAACCCCTAAGTTTAAATTTTCATGACCATCGGACTCCATTTACCCACTTTAAAGCACTGGCCTACCTTAGGTAGGGGCACCTTCCGTGTGTACAATCTTTTCAAACTGCAAATTGGGTATTGCTAGATCCACTCTCAATTGATAGATCCTTCATTTAGATTTAATTATTAGTGCCTAATTTATATTAATTTCACCTCTTTGCCTCTAGAATTGATTTTCATATCTAAAACCCTAGGGCAAATTTGGGGTATTTCATATAGGCACAATCTTTCTCTTAGTAATTGTTCCAATCTCTAATTAACCATAACACTAAGATATCTAATCAAGATACCTTTAACAATCCACCTAGATTATTCGTTTATAAGGTTGTCTTGACCATAGGGACGCCCCCTAGTCTTAGCTCTCAGCTTGGTCTAAAGAGCTGGTAGCTTTGATCAGTGTGACAACTGAACTATTTCAGAGGTTTTAGCTTTTGTAGGTCACAACTTTAGATGTCTTTCCCCTCTGCTATCCTGGATAGGATCATCTTAAAGGGCAACAGCAAGAATCATGATAACACAAGGATCATGTGATCCCACATGTTACAGGCAAGGACGATGTCTATTAGATGTGGGATGCTTTAACAAGACTTTACCAGAGTTCTAACGAAAATAGTGTTTCCACCGTACACATGTTGCCGCCTAATTCGCACCTCGGATCATGTGGCATAAATCTTCTAGCCACTGGGTGTGACCTTGGGGTCAAACAAGAGTCAAGTGCTGTCACTTGATCTTGACTTTTTCATCTAGGCTCTCTCCTAGCGAAGCCAAGGGGGTTGGTCCCTCGTAAAATAAACTAAAGTTGTTTAATCTATGAAAGGAAAAAAACTAATCTAGGATGTTGGAATATAATTCGTCGGGATTATACTTTATTGTAAATATTAGGAATATGAATAGTTACATAGGAAGGTGAAAAGGCTGGTTGGAAGATGAATCTCAACCACCATATGAAATGTATAAATGTATGCATTAGCAATGGAATAAGATGAATTCGAGAGTTATTATCCAACAGTGGTATCAGAGCACCACCTGCCATAACTCCTGCCTGATGCGTTTCAGTCCTAGCAGCCTGAATGCTTGCCAGTCCATTGCCAGACTGCCTGCCCATTGTCAGTTTGCCTCTGCGTTTCTCCTACAACCAGAGTGCCATAATTTTGTGCGTTATTTTGCTGCTCATTGCCAGTCCTGCTAGCCTGCGTGCATTCATTGTATGCGTTATGGTCCTAGACCTGCGTTTGAGGTATGAATTGGTGCATTTCCTCAATTTGTTGCTCGGTTTTGATTGTTCATTGCTAGAACGTTTGAATTAGTCTGCTATATACCTAACCCTAATTTTGCATCAACGCTTCATTTTTCCATAACTCCTGCCTGCCTGTGCAATCTGCCCTTTGCTTGCACAATCCTATAGTTCTACATGCATATGAATTGTGCAACGAGTCTACCATATTCCTTTCATCCTGCTTGACAGTTCATGCGTAGGCCAAGAGATTGTAACTTGTCTCTCTCCCATAGACCAAGACTCTCCATTCATTGCCGCGGACTGCTGTGAGATGCATACTTCCTTGAAGAGTTGAGGGAGTTGAATTGTATCCCTACTTGAGTGGAGACCGTTGAATGCAATTGGAATTGTTGAGACTGGAGGTCAATTGAATGTATTGTTGGCCGTCATGACCGAGACTGGAAAGCTAGTAGATGTTGCTTCATTTTCATTTGTTGATGAGGTCTCCACAAGTGTTATTTTGTAGTGCTTGGAGATTGCATTGTGCTTCGCTGCGTATTGGAGAGAGTGATTATTTTAAAGTCTGGTGAACACCCTCTTTGCTGCTGCGAACTGTAAGAATGTATACTAGTGGACTCTCTCGATTAACTGCGTGATCTCTGCTGCATGGTATCCATGGTCTCCTACGTGCGAGTGTGTTGTCCGGAGTTGCGAGTGTGTGTTGTCTTTGACCGTTGGAGACTGCATAAAACCTAATTTTGCCCTAGTTTTGTGCATAAAGTTTAATGTGACGACTCTACTATGTATATGATGCGGCTGTGAGAGCTCGTGCCTATGCACTGAGCTTGAATGAGATTCAGTCACAAGAAGCTGTCTTGTATTCAGCTAAGGGGAGGTAAAACGTTTTTGTTCGTTGAAATACAAAAACCCTAATTTCTGTGCGTGGATGTAAAGGGAAAAGTCAGCAAGTATTTTTCATTTACATTAAGTAAAAAGGATCGTGACTAATATATATGATATATAAGACTTTGGTGGAAGATATATGCTGCTGTGTATGGTGTTTTGTGTCGTAATCTTGAAATGTATAAACCTAGAATTACTGCATTTTTTTTCTTTCGAATTTGAGCCGCGACTCCTGCATAAAGAATTTTCTTTTCTATGAATTGCTGCTATGTACGAGTCTATGAATGATATAGCATGGAATTGCTGCGTTTTCTCCATTCAATTTGTAGCTGTGCTTTGAGATTAAAGTTGTGACCACACTGGTTAAGAAGATTGTTGACAACATATTTTCTCTGCATCCGTGTTGTTGACAAAGAAGCGTTCTTGGTCAATGATACTGTCATTGTATCATTTTAAAACTTGAAGTTGAGATATTAAGATTGTAAATCACCTTGGCAGAGGCTGTAGACCTGCAAGGTTATTGTTTTTCTATTATCTCATTCTCTTTGTCATATTAAGTTCATTATTGTAAATTACACTAGCAGTTGCAAAAGATGCAATCTATAGCATTTGGAGAATCACTTTGCTTTGCTCAAAAAGCAAAGAACCACACCAAAGACACTTATCCAGAATGGTGGAGGAAGAAGAGAGGTAGAGAAAGAAGAAACTTCAGAGGTAGAGGAGGCAGAAACAACTCCAGCAAAAGATCAGATTTGAAGTGCAAGCGTTGTGGAAAGACTGGACACACAGCAGATCAGTGTTGGGCTTCGTGGGACTCCATCAAAGACAGACATAACCAGAAGAAAGATGACAATAAAAACCAAGATGCTAGTAAATCTTCAGCTTCTGCTCATTGTATTGTTGCACATTGTAATCTTGGTATTAATGAAATGACTTCACTTTCATCTTACAAAGATTCTTGGCTACTTGATACTGGTGCAACATCACACATGACTTTTAGAAAAGACTGTTTTGAAGAACTTAATGAAACAATAAATGGCATAGTTTACTTTGCAGATAAGTCAAGTCTTAAACCAAAGGGAATGGGCACCATTTGGCTGAAGATGCTTGGATTCCCTGATTTCTTGTTGAAGAATGTTCTTTATCTTCCAGAGTTGCAGAGAAGCCTGTTGTCCTTGGTGCAGATTCGACAGCAAGGCCATTCCATCCACATGTTTGATGCAATCGTAGAAATAAGAAAGTCCTCTGACAACCAAGTCATCATGACTGGATACGAAGATGGGAAGCTGCTGAAGCTAAAGGGTTCATCTGCAAGAGTTCAGAACTATGCCTACCTCTCTCATCATGGAGAAGGTAATTTGTCATCAAGTTTATTGTGGCATGCAAGATTTGGTCATTTGAATTATAAAAGTCTTCGTTTGTTGAGAAAGAATGGTGTATTTGGTTTGCCCACCATTCCCAAAGAGAAGAGCAAATGTGATGCATGTATATTAGGGAAACACAGTAAGCTGCCATTCCATGAATCTAATTTCAGAGCAAGTAGGAAATTAGAATTAGTGCATTCTGATTTATGTGGCCTAATGCCAACTCCTTCTGCAAATGGGAATAAGTATTTTATGACCTTTGTTGATGACTACTCAAGAATGTGCTGGATTTACGCATTAAAGACAAAATTAGAAGCATTTCAAACATTCAAGGACTTTCATGCATTGATAGAAAAACAAGCACAATCTAAAATTGGTACACTTCGTACTAACAATGGAAAATAATACACTTCAAATGCTTTTGAAGATTATCTTCGCCAACATGGAATTGCACATTAGACTACATTTCCCTACAATCCTCAACAAAACGGTGTTGCAGAAAGAATGAACAGAACCATAATGAATATGGTTCGCTCAATGATGTTTTTTAAGAATGTAAAACTAATGTTTTGGGGTGATGCAGTGAAATGTGCA